>BHDV01063566.1:0-27784 GCA_005406045.1 Adoxophyes honmai
TAATATAGTTGTAAATATAACTTGTACCGGCTAAACCGTTACAAGCGCTCATGTGACTTTACAGTTGGTAGAGAAAAGTGGCACGCTTGGTTTTCACACAAATGCAGGAACTCGCGGTATCTATTTCGATTTAAGTCTGTGCTTACGCTGTTCCGGTCACCGTATGCGGCAAAATTGCTGCTTTAATAGTTTCTCATATTTTGAATGAAACAATACAATTTGGGATCAATATTTCCCCGTTCAACAGAGCAATCTTCGCCCGATCCAGGCGGTCCCAGGGGACGTGCTAAGCGCGGATTGATCCCTCGCAGCTCCGATTGCCGCCCTGATTGATCTTATTACGCTTATGGTATTAAAAAGCAATTTTATCGCGATTATATTGGATGTATGGTTTTGTGCGTAGGCTTCGTTAATTTGAAAAGGCGTCGATTTTAAAATTGTTAGAACACGCCTGTATTCCTAAATTGGGTTGGCAGAGTCCACGAAATGTTGCTTAGAGAATACCAAGTTAAGTTTCGTAAAAGGTGTAATTAACCTGTCGCCTGGATATACCTTAACCTGTTTCCTCAGTCGCCTCTGACGCATCTACGGATGAAACAGAGAGGTGCGGCCGTTGTGGTGCTCTTGGGCACGGAATTTTACTATTTTATTGCATACTCATACATAATAATTAGTAACAAATAGACAATAACGTTTTATCTCTGACAAATTTTGCTAATAAATGTATTTTTTTTTCCTTCTTTTGACCTGACAACGTCTTATAATTCGATGGAACCGGCTGCACGAACGAATAAACATGACGTATGCGGCGTTACCTCGATCTGAGGCGTCCCATTAAACCGATTACGTTGCAGAAAGTTTATCAGAATTTCAACTCCAATTCTCAACCTTCGATAGCTCAGTTGGTAGAGCGGTGGACTGTAGAGGTGTATTTTTTTTAATGCATGCTATAAAATATGTTAATTTTATTATAATATTGAATGAATATACTGTAGTAATTCATTCAAAATATGTAATATAAAATAAAATTTAAAAAGTTCTTTTGAAAAATGGAACCATTCCATCAGTATTTTCTTATGACGTTGTCACGTGCAACCATCATCCGTAAGCCGATTAAACAGACAACCGATTTTTTTTACTCAAAACTTTACGGGTCCAAACGGATTTATATATTTTTTCTTAGTCGGATCATTCTGAGAATAATAACTTAGTGCATTACAAGGAATTTTACTGCCAAGTAGAAATACCAGTTATTATTATTATTATGGCATAATTAATTCTTAATTGGATGTCCTGGCCAAGTACAAAAAAGCAAGCTCAAAATAAAAACAAAACCGAAACAAAACACAATCGCTCCAGTCTAAGCTACCTATTTCCACTGCACTCGTTCCGGCAGCGATTTGGTGTTATTTTTCGAAGTGTGCCGCAATATCGGCTTAATTAAGCGACGACAAACATTTGCGGAGCACTCCGCGCCGACAAATGAAACCGGCGGTGCCGTGCCGCGTCGGAGGGGGTTGTGGGCACGGACTAAATGATAGGTGTTCAATAGTGTTCCATAAGTGCATAGGACGGAAAATATCATAGGCCTTTAAACTTGAAAATAGCTCAATTTACTTAAAGGGAACATCGTTTTAATTTTAAAACAAGGAAATGGCATTCACAGATTTTTGAAAACCGTGTGGTGTTGGGTTTAGAATAACATATCTCTATTTCTTCCTAGGATGTCGTATGAGGCGACTAAGTATAATTATGTGCCTATATGTTAAAGTATATTTTAGGCGACAGGCTAGCAACCGTTCACAATAGTAACTTAAAACCTAAACATATGCTAGAAGTGGCCGTGAAACGTAAAATAGTCGTGGTTTTATCTATGTAGCGTTTCGTGTGCTATGCTTACCCCATTTGAGAATGCAGGCGTGATGTTTGTATTGTAAAAATTGCGAGAATAGGCTAGATGACTAGAAAAACTATTTAGTCCGTCTGATAGACTACGAAAAAATATTGTACCCATATTTTTTCTTTTATTTGACAGACGAAAAATGACGATAATACAGAGCCTAAAAGTTTCGCGTGACGTCACGTTCGAGTACGATTTTTACTCAAACGTGAAGTCACGAGCCCCCACTCAGGTAGTTTGATGCTCTGTACCTTTGTCAATGTTTCATTATTTGATAAACTAAAAAATATGTGTCTCATTTTTTGCCATAATCTAACTTACAGACTAATTAGGCGCAGCGCAGACGTCAGAGTTTTGTGCGATCGAGTCTGCGCAGCCATAAATTGTCTGAATGGCGCGGTGACAGCTTCCAGGAATTTCCATTCAGAGTTTCGTGGAAGCTGTCACCGCGCCATTCAGACAATTTATTGCTGCGCAGACTCGATCGCACAAAACATTGTCATCTGCGCAGCGCCTTAGAATGATATATTTTTAACCCTGTCATCATCCCTATTGGCTAAAAATCGTAAATTAGTCACGCCTTTTGTTTAAGTAGCGTTCCGTGTGCAATGCCTACCGCATCCCAACAACACACATGTATTGTCAACCCACTTACCTATCTTGTAACTTGGTCGTGTAATACTAATCCAATAGCTGACATCTAGTCGGTCACATCGGTCATTGATTACACTTCTAAATTGCGAACGGTGGCAAGTGGCTCAACAATCCCGGTTCGTGACTGTATGTGTGAATAGTACGTAACAACCCAATTCTGCGATATCTAGCAGATTCAAAGCAGGAAACCACGGTCGCGGACAGCATTACACATTCCGTTTCTCGGCTGCATGCAGAATGTGTATCGGTCTGTCTGTCATTCAAATACGATTCGAGAAGGTGTGGCTACCGAATAGTTACAATGGTGTTTTAAATTGTTATGTAGATGAGAGCAAATGTTGTGAGTTCAGTTAAGTAAAACACACTTCATCGTACAAAAAGAAAAAGAGCACCTACAGATAAGTGGCAAATAAAAAATACAAAGTACAAAGAAGGATTTATCCGAAAGATCTCTTCTATTAAGGATTATCTGCTTTTCAGTTACTGCTAAGTACCTACTACTTTTGAGTTTTGGGTTTTCTGACGCGTATACCCGATCACTGGTTGAAAAAATTCCTATCTCTAGTAAGCTAAACTATCCATTGTATATTGGGACCTGCCGTAAAATAGAAGCTGCCATAAAAGTTGTAGAACTTTCATAACTAAAGGGCGGACAGTGGATGCAATATACGTCAAAGTCATGTCAAACGATGTACTTAATATCGATATGACTGGATAGTTACGAATTGTGATTTCATTTGCCATAATTATTTTTAATATAAAAATTAAAGGAAACACATTAATGCGCAAGTGAAAACGTTAATGTAATTGACAAGTATAAGACGTAATAGATTTAAACACTTAATAGTCTCAAGAGGAGATAATTTACAAGTGGTAAGCAATTTCATAATAATCACATTTTGTTCCATGGGGGATAGATATTTTGTGATTTCTGATATGATATTTTTAGTAAAAAATTACAAATAAATATTAGGTAGGGTGACCGCACCAGTAATGGACATAGAACCAGTAATGGACAATGACTCTTATTTACTACCCACTAAGGAAAAGTCATTTGTTTTACAACAATCAATTCACAACTCTATGGTCTTTAAATTATGAATGAAGTGTCCATCACTGGTGCTTGTCAACTTAAACCGTCCATAACTGGTGCCGTCACCCTACGCAAAATTTAATCAAAGTCATATCCATCTTATGCTTTTGTCACCCGATTTCAACCGCTGTCCGCCCTTTGTTCATAACATAACGATTGGTATTTGAAATGATTATCTGCCTTATCGTAATAAAATCCTTAAGTGTTTTCGTAAAAACCCAAACATGAGAGGGTATCAGAAAATCACCGTAATCTGATAGTCCGCGTACGTGCCATGCACTTAATACTTTATAATTATCTTAATTACTCTCATTAGCTACTTCTCCGCGGGCCTGATTAAACTTTACAACTCTAGCTCCTTGTTAACTTTTTATCTCGCCAGTTTAAAACTTCGCTTTACTTTAAATGAAGTTAAAAACTAGATCAGTGTGTCGCGTTTTTACTGAATTTTCCTTTTACTGAAACCAAATCATTGAATTTATTGACGAAAGAAAAGAAAGCCGTCTGAATGAATCAAAGTTCATTAACATATTCATGTTTTGAAAATGACACAATAGTCATTATTTATTCCACCAAATAATTATTCGCAAATATTTCGTTTCATAGAATTCGTTTCGCAGAGTCATTACCTGGCAGATGAGTCTAGCCGCATAGTCACGCTTTGCAAATTGTAACTTACCTAGTTTTATACTAGAAGTGAGAAGACCAAAAGCTATATTCCAGGTGGCTATGAAACTAACTTAACCATTTCGGTTGCTTGCTCGCTCACTGGTTACAATATTAATTTCATTAATTGTAAAGAAATTACTCACTCATGCTTTAAAAACATTTTTCTACCTTTTCTGCAAGTTTATGTGGTACTGATTTTCAACAGCGTTGCCAAAATAATGATCAATCTGCTTAATAGTTACGTTGTTCTGCCAACAAAATGTTCAGCAAACTGCCACCGTTGCAAAATAAGTAATCGACGAAACGTTTGTATCTCTGCATGTCGTTGTGCTGCCGACTAACTATTCGATGAAATGAGTAAGTTGCGAACTGAAGTTCCACTAAAAGTTACTCTGCGAATAGTTGGTTGCAGAACTAAAATCGGTCAAACGAATTTCGGCCAAATCCGTCCACAGTGCACAAAGTGCAAATAGTGACGATACAAAGCAAGAGGAATGACATAGCTAAAAAGGGTAAAGTTAAAATGGGACACTAAAATTAGAATTCCAAAATAATCTGTCAATTTTAATTTACCTGACGCCGAAGGCACTTCCGTTTGGTCAAAATAAAACTTTCATGTATATTCTCGTGGTACCTAGAACACGCTATATTTTAGTAATATTTTCAGTAGGCTTAAACTTTGGTACTTTCCCGACAAGGTTCACTCATTCGCTAATTTTTAGTGTCATCTCCAAGCTTCTAGTTTATTTCTTCTGTCCCGCTCTAGCGCGTGGTGGGGCGCATGCGGGAAAGAGACGGCCGCGTATGAATGTGCAGATTCCACCGTCATGAGTTGACGTTTGGCTGCGACAGGTAATTTTCCTCCCGCCGCACACTGGGTGGCCAAGTGTGATCTGTTTTACGGCGGGTTCCGTGTAAAATGTTACTTACATACATACATTACGCCTGTGTTCTGTAACGAGGTAGGCAGAGCGCACGGAACGCTACAAAGACAAAGTCATGACTATTTTACGTTTTGTGGCCTCTTTTAACGTAGGTAACTTAGGTTTTGAGTTGGCAGGTATAATAATGACAGGTTGCTAGCCTGTCGTCTAAAATATACCTTAAACTAATTCCTTAGTCACCTCTTACTTCGTCCACGGAGGAAATGGTGAGATGTTATTCTATCCTGACACCACACAGGACATAAATATAGTTAATTACACTCATTTGTATGTTATTTGTAGGTCGCGGATAGGACGGTTTTTTTTTAAACTCTTTTTTGGCTTTTTTGGTTTCTATTTTCGACTAAATTGGCGGTGCTAAACTCGAATGTGGCCACTAGTGACCATTAAACTACCAAAAGATTCATTCAGCTTCAAAATTACGGAAAACTCACCTTTCAAATCGAGTTTCACTCAAAGCTAATCCGTAGCCCTGGCGGCTGCTGCTGCTGCCAAACGCGCACTGCGCGCCACCGCTCTGTTCGCACGACTGCTCGTGTTTGACGAAACTGATACCGCGGACTGATGTCGAGCTTTCGATTGTCGAGGGATTCGGCACTATTTTTTTGGATCTGTGGTGTGATTTGACAGTGCGATATTTAGTTCGGTGAAAATCATTTTAGGTAGGTATTAGGTTTTCATCTAATTTGGCAGTCTTTAACACGAATCAGGGTCAACTTTTTGGATTTGAGGCGTAATTTGGTCATCAAACCCATGAAATTCAAATTCGTCGTGACTTTAAGCAAACAAAATGTCAAGCTGACTGTACTTAGAATTGTTATTTTTAACATTCAAAAGTCACCGTAACGAACGAAATTTACGTTACACAAGGTTTCTCCTACTTCACGAGGAACCCTAGTACGGATGATATAATGACGTGTTCGCGAAAAAAGAAAGGTAAAAAAATGCTATCAAGATAATATTAGATTGTGAAGTTTGTTAGTTTCTCCCGATAAACCAAAAAATGTTTGTTTTCTCAGGGGATATTAAGAAAGGAAACTTGGGCAGTGTAGAAACAACGTAACAAGCGGTTTTGATGTAATTTTGTACAATATTGTATTCGTTTTTTTGTTATTTTTATGCGGCGTTTGGTAACTGCGTGTGTTTTTGGATTTAAAATAACACCTCTCCATGTCTTCCGCAGATGTCATAAGAGGCGACTATGGGAATAGCTAAAGGTATGTTTTAGGTGACCGGCTACCAAACTGAAATCTGAATTTAAAACCTAAAAATTATGCTAGAAAATCTAGAAATGGCTACGATATGTGAAAGAGTCGTGCTATTGTCTATGTTGCGTTTTGTGTGCTCTGCCTACTTCATTTGGGAATACAGGTGTGATATTTGTTTCACAAAATAAAATATTTTTCATACTTAGTGTACTAAATCTACAGAAACTAAAAAAAAACCTATCTAGAGTTGTGAGGTACTTGCGTGACGATATTTTTTTTGTATTGTCAATAGCTGTCAATGTTCTAGACTCGATTCCTAGAGTGAGATGATAAAATAAAATAAAAAGTGATTATACTGATTTTCTGTCATTCTCAACTCGTTTCGAAATTCTTTGAATGCAGTTTTGTTCCCTTTTAAAAATAAAGGATTATCTCCTTTAAGTAAAAGGAGCTAGCTTAAGAATTTAAATTATCTCTCCAAGACCCTTTATAGACTTAAGCAAGACTTTTCACCGTGTAGGTCTGACGGTGATGATGTTAAATTTTAACATCCTTCTTTGATCTCGAACCTGTCAATACATGTCACGTCCAAAAATAAAAGCAACAAGTACGGAGAGGCGGGTAGGAGCTCATTTCCGATACGACTTGACACTTAGCGGCGATATTTTGTGAAGATAGAAAGCGAAGTTTTAGTGAAAAGGAAATTAAAATGACGTCGAATTACGGTTGGACATGTTTGACATGTTTCGAGTGGGGCAGGGATTAGGTAGCTAATAAAAAATGGGCCAGGTGCGAGTCGGTCTTGTGCTCCAAGGGTTTCCTAACAAAAAACTGCAAAAAATAATTGTTTTAAGAATGGGTTACATCTTCAATATTTATTTTATTTTAACTTGATTATTCATTTTCAAAGTAGATAATACAATCAAACTAAACTACCGTGAGACTCACTCATGTTGAAAAATTTTACGAATGACTCAAGTTTATCAAATCGAGTTTAGCTCGACATGTTTCGGGCTAATTCGTTGTAGCAGTGTGCGTTTGGCAGTAGCAGCCGCCGCGGGGTGAATTTCAACAAGTGTAGTTTTTTGCCAATTTTGGTGGCAGTTTTAAAATTTTGGTGGCAATTTTTTCCCTTTATTTTTATATGATATCTTTCTCTCACTTTGCTTCTTAATTCTGCGCTTAAAATTACTGTCGAATAAAAATGATTAATACGCCTATTTTTACACCTTTCGTAGCGTTTCCCAATTTTGGTCGCTCGAAACAAGCACCAAAATTTGACCACCAAAATTGGAACGGGTATAAAAAAAATGTCTAAAAAAAAACTTGTTACATTTATAACAAATTCAGGCTACTTCCGTTAAAAAGAACCCTAAACCACTCAAATTAGGATTAAAAGACACGTTGTAATTAAACACCTTTCTTTTTTTTCAAGAGTCACCAAAATTGGTAAATTTTTGACGCCCTTTGCACCAAAATTGGGTTTTTACGTGATTAACGGAAACGCAGTGACAAACACAGACCGCTTTCACCGTCAGTCAATGCAGTGTAACTGGCAGGTACGCGGAAGGTTAAGCTAATACTTCCTGGGCCGTTTAGAAGTGAATTAGAACGAGTCGAACTTTGTCCACCAAAATTTGATCGCGCACTCGGACGTTTGTTTAAAGTATGATTTTGGGCACAATAACCTAACTCACAACGGTGATATTTATTTATAATGTTCCTTAAATAATTAAGAATATGCCACGGTTAAAGTTATTTTGTGATACACATGGGTTTCTTAGCAAATTAATGATATTGTAGTAAAAATGGATTCCGGACAGCCCACCAAAATTGGAAATCAAAGCTTTAACATTTTTTTTCTTCCAGATCAAAAGGCATGCCAATGTTTTATATTGTGTAACAGATAGGGGGATATGTCAGCTATAGTATAAAAATTACAATAAGACGTAAATAACAGTTAACAGCGGCAATAACTACTCCGCCGTGTCAAAAATGTGCCTGGGATATTCACCCCGCGGCTCCTAGATGAAAGGCTACAAATTAGCTCGAAACATGTCGAGCTAAACTCGATTTAATACACGTGAGTTATTCGTAAAAAATTTCAATATAGATAATACTATTAAATATTCTTCTGTGATCGTTATTCATATTGACCCAAAACACCATAAAATCACGATTGTTGTATGGGAGTCCTTTGTATTTTTGTCGTTATATAGCGGCAAAAGAAAAACATAATCTGTGAAAATTTACTACCACGGTTCATGAGATACAGCCTGGTGACAGATAGACGGAGGAACGGACAACGAAGTCTCAGTATCAGGTCGTATATCAACGAGCAACTTGGAAAAATCCACTGTAACTCCGCCTAGGCATCGGGACACTATAAAATTCATGAAACTTACAAACTGAACGGAAAGGATACCGTACGTTATCAGTGCATGTGCAATTTTTAGCAGCCTGGAGAGCCGTAAATTATATTAACGCGTGAGGCGATAAATGTCCGCGGCAACGGCGCCGGGGGGAGCTGCCGTCAGCTGGTGCGGTGGTGCGAGCCACGAGCGGTAGCGGGCAGAACCTTTAAACTGTAGCGCTTTAACGCCCTCTACCGTGGCAACTTGTACCCTAGCACCACCTATCGACGAATAGCTGAACTAAACAATCCTACGCGTCATTGAAGTTTCGAAAATGGGTTGCATTACCAAGCGTTAGACAATAGAGTTGCCAAAGAAGTGATGATACATTAGATACCTAAATTAAAAAAGCATATTCGAGATATATAGAGATTCGAGATATTGTAGCGCTCTAGAGCCACATATGGTCGAATAGCCGAAAAAAGAAGTTCCGAAGACCGGATACATAAAATACAACTTTCAATTTTCTCTGTGTGGACTTCGGTCCCCAGGCATAACATCTGGAGGGAGGTCTCTCTATTGGAGTCTTTCCCACATATTTCTCCTTATAGTGTTTCTCTAACTATGCCGGCTGTTAGCTACGCATATCGGTCTCCATCGATTTGAAAGCTTGAAGAGTTCCGCAACACGTGATATGTGTTCAATTTCGGGACTCAACGATTATTTTCCGGCAACCAGCTGAACTCTTGACTTGTCAGCCAAGTTGTCCAAGATTGTATCTGGGGTAACTCAGTGAATAATACTCGCAAAATATACCTACCTCTTTTATGTGCATTAGAAATTACAAGATTTTCACAACTACATACATCATACAAAACGACTTGTTATTATCTACGTTCGTTTGGTTGTTAAAGAATGTAAATGCATTGTTGTAACTCGTACGTACACTTAACGATAAACGTCAGAAATAACAAATGGCGCCGCCGGGAGCCGGTGTCAACTGCCGCGTGTGCTGTGGTGTCAGGGATAAGCGACCGCGACGTGCAATTTTGTTTCATACAGCCGCAATATCCGGCTCTAAAATCTAACAAAAAATTACACATAAGGTAAAAATACCAATGCTCGACGCCTCAGCGTCCAGTAGATGACACCCATCTGTCACCTGTCTTACTATAACATAAGGTTGCAGGTGCCAAGTATTGGGTCAGTGCCGAGCACAGGGACATTTACCTTAATGTTTGAGTCCTAATATTTTTTACCTATAGTAGGGCTGAATCGGCGGCAGATTGAAAAATTTAAAATAATAAATTGTTAGAAGATTGTGAAAATATTGTGTAATTGGAAAGAGATAGACTAGCAATGAACTAATAACATTCTGTAGTCTGCGGGGAATATTATGTCAAGAAGTAAAAGAGAATCACTGCGGCCAATAACAAATCAGTTAATAACGCATTGACGAGTAACGTGAGTTTTTAGGCGTATTTAGATGAACGTCTCCTAAAAAGAACACGTAGCTCAGTTGAACACGTAAAGTTGATTTGTTGCAGCTCACCGCTCATGCCTTGCGCCGCGACCAAAATGTGCACTATCGAAAATTCGATTCATTAAAAATGTATCGGAACTATCGTCGACGTATCGAAATTTTGTCCCAGGGCTGTTCTGGACATGGCCATTACACGTGTTACATACATACATACATTACGCCTGTATTCCCTACTGTAGGTGACTATCATGACTACTTTACGATTAGTAATAACAGTAATAAACAAGGGCGTGATTACTAAATATAGTAATCAACTCGGTTGCAGTTCGCGAAAGCGTTGTCGCCTTCAAACTTCTGGGGTGAAATTAGCGCGTCCGTGCGGTTTGGTTGGAGCCACGCATGCAGCGGATTGAAATAAATAAAACTAAAATAATTTATACGTATATACATCACGCCTGTATTCCCAAATGGGGTAGGCAAAGCTAACGAAACGATACATAGACAAAACTATGACTATATCACGTTTCGTGGCCACTTCTAGTATATTTTTTAGTTTTAGTGACAGGTTGCTAGCCTGTCGCCAATATACCTTAACCTAAGGAAGTCGCCTTTTACTACACGCTCGGGAGAAATGGAGAGGTGTTAATCTAAATACAACACCACACCGAAAATAAAAATAATAATGAAAGTTTCTCCGCTTAATTTCACATTATTACGTTTTCTATAGATTACCATTAGTAGGGTAGTCTGTAATTACATTTTCCGCTATCACTGTGGCCCCGCGGGCACAGCAAGCCACTATCAGTCCCGCGGGACGCGGCTTGTTTGCGCGTTTGATTAAAAACAGATAAACGGCTCGTGCTCGTACGCATCGCGGGTCGTAAATTTTTAATATTTCGAGCCAATTTCATAAATGTCACCGAGTTCTACGCGGCTTTTAATTAGAACTAGCTTTCCGCCCGAACCCGCGTGTAATTCGGTTATATTGCGGTATAAAGCGAACATTCCCTCGGGAACATCAATTTTTTCCGGGATAAAAAGTACCCTATTATTTAATCCGGACTACAAAATTCTTTACGTCTGCAAAATTTCAACGCAATCGGTTCAGTAGTTACGGGGTGAAAATGGAACAAACAAACAAACAAACAAAAAAACAAAAGTAAGGATAAAAGCCTGATTTTTGTGTGAGATGTGTCACAAAGTCACTAGTTTCAGATTTCCGATTATAGCAACACTAGCTTTCCGCCCGCGGCTTCGCCCGCGTGGAACTCGGTTATATTGCGGTATAAAGCACAACTATAAGAAAACTTCTCGTTTCAAACGACACACAGCGCCATCGATCTATCATCGAGCGATATCGATCTATCAAGCAAACTATATTTTTATTTTCCCTCGGGAACATCGAATTTTTCCGGGATAAAAAGTAGCCTATGTCACTGTCCGTGCCCTAAACTATCTCTACCTAAAAAATCACGTCAATCTATCGCTCCGTTTAGCCGTGAAAGACGGACAAACAAACAAACAAACAAACAAACAAACACACTTTCACATTTATTGTATACCTATATGGTACGGATTCTATGTGTAACCTTCCGTGTGATAAAGTGCCGTTTCCAAGGTGCCTTATAGAGTCACAGAGCCGTTATGTTAATCAGCCATGTAATCATAACATTTAAAATCACATTCTGAAAGTCTTTGCCATTGGATCATTTTATCCGCAGTATGAGCAATCTGTCACTATAGTTGACTCTGTTTTAAAACCTAAAAAATAAGCTTAAGTGGCTACGGAACGTGAAGTGCTCTACCCATTTAGAAATGCTGCTATTTATGTTTGTGTGCGTGTATGTGAGTGGGAGTCTCACGGTAGTTCTAATTTTAAAATCGCTGGCCAATATACGATCTAGTTTGGATACTACAAAAACTCTCCCCCTAATTGTTTCATAAGAAATTTAATTAAACCGATCACTGATTACAGAATTCGATTCGCGCCTCATCGGAAATTCATAAGTTGGCGGAAGTATGCGCTAACTCGATTGGCTTGATTGGCTTCCGATAAGTTACTACTCGAGATGTAAGAATCCTTTGTGCGCGAGCGATTTGGTTCCAATCTTTTCTGTGGGCAGGAAATTAACGCTTCGTTCCCGATGGAGTCAGGGTAACAAGTAGTTTTTACACCTGGAAACATACATGTATACCTATCACGCCTGTATTCCTAAATGGGGTACGCAGAGCACACAAACCATGGGGTTTTGTCATTTCCGAAAGTTAAAAAAATTGCCATTTCTAAAAAAAAAATGTACGGACTCTGTATAGAAACATAATTAGGTATCGTTGGATTCAACTCAAAATAACTTATTGAATTATGCGCCAATGAATGTTGTTCCATTAATATGAAGCTATTTATTTCCTTATTCGCCTTTTACGATATATTTTTGTCGGTCTCAATAATTTAGTTTCCTCTCTGCCTCTCAATGGTTGGCTGTAAGACATCCCTTAAGGAATAAGTCCATTCATTTGTGTATTTTTTTTTGTATTATGTGTTTTTTTCCTTTTGTATAATAAAGTGTTTACTTACTTACTAATCCACGGTATTTCCATTTATGTGAAGTTTGCTAGTATTGATCAAATAAATTTCACAGAATGATAAAGAAACCGGGATCCGGCAAGCTGTCAGTTACGCGCTCAACGGGAAACGGTCGGATGCCACTTTGAAGTCACTGAAAACACATTATACATTCTAATTGAGTTACTAATTGACGATTATGTACATTACAATCTCATGACGCGTCGTAAAATTTTACATAAGTCACATTGATTATTAATTATGTTATTTGCACTTAATCAAAATAATCATTTTAATGCATCAGTAATCAATCAAGGGTCGTGGCGACTGATGTAAACATTTTAGAGTACGGCAAACGTTTTTTTTTAATATTATAAACTAATATTAAGGATGGATAAAAAAAGACTGACAAAACAAATCTATACGAGGAATGTGGATGGGTGCAGTGGGAGGGGAAGACCTAGACGGACGTTCCGTGACCAAATCGCGGACGTTTTAGAAACAGGTCAGGTCAAGAGTACCTGAAACCGACGAGCATGTATGAGGAGATTGATGAACGTGGATGAAGCAAAAGAGGTATGTCAGGATCGTAGCGAGTGGAACAAAGTAGTCTCTGCCTACCCCTGTGGGAAAGAGGCGTGACGGTATGTATGTATGTATGTTGTAATATTGAAAACCAAGACATACTGAAAGGTTTTATACATAAATACATAAATCACGCCTGTTTTACTCAAATGGGGTAGGCAGAGCATACGAAAGCTACTACATAGCATAGACAAATCCATGACTATTTCTCTGGCTTAATTATTTAGGTTCTAACATAAAAGTTACCATAGTGACAGGTTGCTAGTTTGTTGCTAAATATACCTTATAATCTACTCTCTTATTCGCCTCCTTTGGCACCCACGGAAGAAATTTAATGGAGAAGTGTTATTCTATCCCTTCACTGCAGAGCATTCCAAAATAGCGGTAATTGCTAAACTAGAGGCAAACTGTGAGCATTGCTGTAAAAATGTTATATTACGATTTACCATACATTTGATTCAGTTTCACAATTCAGTAGAATTCTGCTTTATGTGAAAGTTTTCTCCCACGTGTTAGGTTTAGAATTACACCTCTCCATTTCTTTCGTGGATGCCGTAAGAAGCGATTAAATATAAAAATGCTTCAGACGACAGACTAGCATCCCGTTACTATTATTAATATTAAGAAGACTTTTAGTCTGCTTATTCTTTTTTTTTTAATTGTTCTTGTTACAAATTACATTATGCTCTGCTTACCCCATTCAGGAATAAATGCGCAATGTATGTTTGTGTTTGTTTCTACCATAATATTCACAGGTTTACAATCGACAAACAAATAAACAATCAGAAAAAAGATATTGTATCAACATTCCATTTTTTCTCTCCAACGACAGAACCCTAAATTTACGATATTATTAGTTAAGAAAATATTCCAGATAAAGTTATGCACGAAAATACTCCCAAAAATGTTATCAAACATCGATTAACGAAATCTAATCGTAAGATGTAATGTAAATACGCAACACAATTGTTCTATAAAATGTGTTTTCCAAACGATTGGTCACTACTGTTCCATATCTCAACTCAAAATGCTGGGTTGGGTATTTACTTTTAGCATCTTCGTTTCAATCTTTTGCTATGTTGGAGCTGTTCCCAGTATCAATCCTCTGGATGATGATCTCATAGTGAACACCAACGTTGGACCCATACGAGGACTAAGGGCAGATGATGGGGACTACACCATGTTTCTTGGAGTCCCGTATGCTGATGTTGACGCCAATAATCCTTTTGCTGTAAGTGTTACCAGACTTTCGGAAACTCCTTTCTAGTTAGGTTTCTACATAACATGATTTGATAAAAATATTTCACTTGAAGATCATTAAACGAAGTAAAATACACAAAGGTCTCGTGGATACAAAATATTTTTTGATACTTTCAGAAATATTAGTTACATTATTGCAGGTAAAGTCTGAGATCGAATTAGAGATCAAAAATGTAAACAAACGTGTTGCCATTGCTTTATTGTTATGAATCAATAAACTAAAAGTAGTTAAAAAATTAATACAATTATATCAATTATATCAATTAGTAACAAAAAGGTTGACTAATCTGGAATGTCACTTTGATATTGAGAGTTGTTTGTTTACATTTTTGATCTCTAATTCGATCTCAGACTATAGTTGTTAGAAAGAGAACGAAAGGATGGAACGGAAATGACCATGACTATGAGTGTTAAGACTGAAAGGATTTTGTTTTAGAATGTTGGTTGCTATCTTGCTATTTCAAATATGGGCGATTATGAAGAAAACATACCTTGTAACAATTAATGTGGTTAATCCCATTCAGCTATTATTTTATTCTCATACCTATTCACAGAAGGAATGTTAAGAAAATTTTCTGTATGACTCTAAAAACTTTTTAATATATTACAGCCAGCAACCCCACATCCACAATTTGAAGATGTATTCGACGCATACAACGACTCAGTAATTTGCCCACAAACTGGCGGCAGAGCCATGTACTCGTCACTTGACTGCTTGCACCTCCACATTTATGTTCCGAATTCGGCCAGTGAGCAGAACCGTCTTCCAGTGATGATCTGGATCCACGGTGGCTCCTTCACTACTGGAAGTGCCAACAGATACGAGTTCGGGCCCAGCTTCATCGTCAGAAACGACGTCATTCTAGTATCCGTGAACTACCGGCTAGGATTATACGGATTCTTATGCCTTGACACTCCTGAAGTACCTGGTAACCAAGGGCTGAAAGACCAATTGTTAGCCTTGAAATGGATCAAACAAAACATTGCAGCATTCGGCGGAGATGACACTAAAATCACCTTATGTGGGAATAGTGCTGGCGCCATGTCAACAGACTATCACTTGCATTACAGCCAAGAAGAACTATTCCATCAAACGATACATCAAAGTGGTGTTACTTCCGTACAAACTTCAATGACAGATTCGGACCCCACAGTGCCCTTGAGATTAGCAGAGTATTTCAATTATTCTCCAAGCGACCTTAACGATGCTTTAGCTTTTATCGCTACATTGGACCCAGTAGAAGCCCTTCAAGGAATTAACGCACTGCGCATCAACTTTAGACCTTGTGTTGAAAAACGATTCGACAACGTTGAACACTACATTACTGAATATCCCGTTAATAAAGATGTACCAAAAGTTAAGGACATAAAAGTATTAATTGGGTTTAACAACGATGAACAATTTCTTGGAATGATGAATACGAACGCTGATACATTCGAGAACACAGACTACGTAACGCAGCTGATAAATACCAATTTCAACTTCGAAGGTGAAGATGAATTATTTGATAGCATGAAAAATGTTGTAACACACTTTTACTTAGCAGATGATGGTAATAATCCAGAAGATAGGAGACCGGTCATAGATATGGCTTCAGATTTACGATTCAATCACCCAGCTATAAGAAGCGTTAAGAAATTCCTAGACAATGGTGTTGAAGACATGTATTTGTATGTATTTTCGTATTCGGGTGGAAGAAATTTGAGGAAAATAGGGTCGAATGTAGTTGGTGGTGGAGCGGTCCACCAAGATGAGTTGGGATACTTGTTTGATGTTTCCTTCATGGAAAAACCGATGGATCCAGCTGATGAGCTCATTGTGGACAGGATGACCACTCTTTGGACTAACTTCGTTAAGTATGGGTAAGTAGAATCAGAAAACTTCCATTTAATTGAGTGAGATATCCATTTAATTGAGTCAGTGACATTTAGATTATGTTACAAATCTTCTTCCTAAGTTTTACTTGTTGTTTAGGGTTTCAGATCTTTATACAAACAATTACGAAGTAGCCGTCTGAAATAAAAGAGCGATTTTAATACAACTTGTTAATGTTTATAGGAACCCGACGCCTGAAGTGACAGAACTAGTCCCAATGATCTGGCCGTCAGTGACCCAGGACAAATGGCACTTCCTGGAGCTGAACACGGAGCTGCAGGTCTCCACCAGGCCCTTCCACGACCGCATGGCGTTCCTCGACCTCTTCTACAAGAAGAACGAACAATACCAAATAGGCTTCAATAGAGAAGAGGCGCCTTCATCTGCGAGAAGTGTCGTGTTAGATATTAGTCTGCCACTCTTACTTGTGATTAAATATTTTGTGTAGCTGCTACTTTCTTACTTCTGTGCCGTTGTTTTATTGTATGACTTTTAATCGTGTATAATGATCAGTAGGTAAGTTAACGATCTCAAAAAAATACCTTATCATAATTAAGATAAATTATATTGACAATACATCAATCAAAAGCTATTAAATTTGAATGCAATGGTTATTAAATTATTGTAGTCTTGCTGGATTTTTAATATTTCTAAATTACAATCTCTTTGTAGACAAAAAACAAAAGACTGTTGTTACCTTCTAACGCATGAATCGGAGAAGAAAACGTACAAGCCAAAGTAAAGTTTAGGGCGAAGCAATGTAATAAAAATAATAAGCTTCAGCAGTAACAGGTAGACAAGCAGAGTTGGTTTTGTATTTATATTGTTAGAAAAGGAAGGAAAGTAAGAATAAATCAATCAAAGAAAATTGTGATCCCTGTGGCATGGAGTCCAGAAAACTTGCGAGTGATTGATTATACAGTGTATTTTCCTTTTTATTTTATTTTGTCAGAAAATGACGTAATATTATTTTAATTTAGACACGGCAGAGTATTTAGCCAAGTTTATGTTCTGATTCCTCCAATCGTGATTAGATTAATTTTATCCGATAACTGATTTCATTTGCAATTACCAATAACAAGACGTTTATCAGGTTACAAACGGTCATCACTTGTTTTAGCGTCTTGATTCACAATGGTCCTGCGTCGGACAATTGTTTTAAGCTTTTTGATTTCCATATGTTCCAAAGTTGGTGCAGTGCCAAGTGTAAATCCGACGGAAGAGGATGGTTCCGAACTAGTAGTTCAAACTGACGTAGGGAGCATACGAGGACTGAGTGCAGATGATGGAGATTACAAAATGTTTCTGGGGATCCCATATGCGGACGTTGACAGAGACAATCCTTTTGGAGTAAATATTTTACAGATCTCAATTTCTTTTATTCAATATGCTGTGGCAAATTTTAAATAGTTTAGTATGTTTTCAGCCAGCTACTCCACACGCAGCATTCGATGGTATATTTGATGCATTCAACGACACATCAACATGTCCTCAAATAAGTGTTGGAACCACATCCGGAACTTTGGACTGCCTACATCTTCATATCTACGTCCCAAATTCTGCCAGTGCGCAGAATCGACTGCCAGTCATGATCTGGGTTCATGGTGGCTCATTCAATCTCGGAAGTGGAAACAGATACTTGGTTGGGCCGAGTTTCATTGTCAGACACGATGTTATTCTAGTATCGCTAAACTACCGATTAGGTATCTACGGTTTCATGTGTCTAGATACACCAGAGGTACCTGGTAACCAGGGGTTGAAGGATCAGATATTAGCTCTGAGGTGGATAAAAAGAAACATTGCGGCGTTTGGTGGAGACGACACGAAGATAACTTTAGCGGGAAATAGTGCAGGTGCTATGTCCACAGATTATCACATACACTTTGCTAAGGAAGAATTTTTCCATCAAACGATTCATCAGAGCGGAGTAACGTCAGTTCCAACTTCAATTACGGCTTCAGATCCTACAGTGCCTTTGAGGATAGCTGAGTACTTAAACTATACCCCTAGTGATTTAGCAGACGCGGTAAAGTTTCTTGCTTCGTTAGATCCAAGCCAGGTCCTTCAAGCAACAAACGCATTAAGCATTCACATTAGACCATGTGTTGAAAAACACTTTGATAATGTTGAAAATTACATAACCGACTACCCAGTAAATATGGATGTATCCAGAGTAAAGAACATCAAAGTTTTGATCGGTTTCAATGATGACGAACAGTATCTTGGATTGACTAACACCAACCCCGATGTATTTGAGAATACTGATTATGTAAGCCGTTTGTTAGACCTCAATTTTGATTTTGAAGAACAACTTTTTGCTGATATGAGAGAAATTGTTCAACATTTCTACTTAGCAGATGACGGTAACAATGCCGAAAATAGACGACCAGTTATCGACATGGATTCAGATCTACGATTCAATCATCCGACGATAAGAAATGTAAAGAAGTTTTTGGACAATGGTGTTCAAGCTATGTATTTGTATTTGTTTTCGTATAATGGTGGAAGAAATCTGAGTAAGCAACGAATGAACATAACGAGTGGTGGAGCCGTTCATCAAGATGAATTAGGTTATCTATTTGATGTCTCATATATGGAGAAGCCTTTAGATCCTACTGATGAGCTCATCGTGGATAGGATGACCAAGCTCTGGACTGACTTCGTGAAATACGGGTACGTGATTTTATAACACAAAATTTAAATTGGTTTTCTTCTTAAGATATTTTTGACCCTTGTTGTAATGGGTTTAGAATTACACCTCACCATTTCTTCCTTGGATGTCGTAAGAAACGACTAAGGAAAACAGTTTAAGATGCATTTTAGGAATTTGTCACTATTATTTTTAAAGAAAGAAAGAAATATAATTTACTGGCAGAAATTTGGTACAAATAAAACATAATATTATTTAAAACCTAATATTATACTCAAAGCGGTTGCGAAACATAAAATATTCAATAGTTCCATCTATGTAACGTTTCGTGTACCCTGCTTAACACAATTAGAAATCCAGGCGTTATTTATGTTTGCTATTTTAATCTGCTGTGATTGGAGCAACGTGTGGGATTACGGTAGCCGCCCCTTAAATATCATACCAATTTGTTATGACCAATAAACAAAACAAGCAAACTGCTTATCTCGATTACAATAACAATTTTAATTCTCTCTGCTGTCTTGTATTAATTACGAGTATTCAATACAATTGATTTTGCAGAAATCCAACACCGGATACGACAGAACTAGTCCCAATGATCTGGCCACCGGTGACCCAGGACAAATGGCACTTCCTGGAGCTGAACACGGAGCTGCAGGTCTCCACCAGACCCATCCACGACCGCATGGCGTTCCTCGACCTCTTTTACAAGAAGAACGAACAATACCAAATAGGCTTCAATAGAGAAGAGGCGCCTTCATCTGCGAGAAACGTCGTGTTAGATATTAGTTTGCCACTCTTACTTGTGATTAAATATTTTGTGTAGCTCTGCACCTCTGTACAGTTTTTTTATTGTATGACTTTTAATCGTATTTTATGATCAGTAGGTAAGTTAACGATCTCCAAAAATACCTTATCATAATTAAGATAAATTATATTGACATTACATCAATCAAAACCAACAAAATGTTAATGCAATGATTAATAAATTATTGTAGCCTTGCTGGACTTTCAATTTTTCTAAATTACAATTCTCTTCTTTATTTTGGTTGTATATAATTGTAATTTAATGTTACTTGCCCTATTTTCTTCTTTGTTTTATAATAAACGTAAATCTCTTTGTAGACAAAAAAAAAACCAAAATATACAGTCATAGTACCTTCAAGCACATGAATATAAACGCCTTTAAATAATCAGCTCCTCGCAAGCACTCTAGACAATACTTGTCATCGAAGAAGAAAACGAAAGTAAAGTTTATGATGAAACAATAAAATAAAAATAGCAAGCTAATATTACCAAATAGGCATCAATTCCAGAGAACAGGCGCCATCATCTCTAGGAAAAATGCTGTGTTAAATATCAGTTTGCCACTCCTGCTTGTGATTAAATATTTGGTATAGGTCGTTGTTATTACAATGATAAAGATCGTTACAGAAATTTAACAGTCGTAATCATGGTTAATAGTATAACGATCGCTAAAACAATGTGCGCTGCACGAACTCGTGACAAAATTGAATATATTGGAGCTGCTGACCAAACGATTAGGTCTCCTGTTTATAATTATTGAAATTTCTAAGTAATGATTAGATTTTTAGTCAGTACGTTAAGATTTTTCATCTACATTTGAAGTTGATTAACTAATCTTATCTTGAGATAACCTTTTTGCTTCGTAATTAAACTTGTGATTTCTTGAGATCATAACGACGTTGGTCAGTTCTATTCGTCAAGTTATTCAACATGGTACGTTCAGCTGTCTGGACATTTGTTTTTAGTATTTTTGTTTCAATATTTTGTGATGTTGGAGCAATTTCAAGTAGTATCTTACTGGAAGACGATGAAACAGACCCAGTAGTGCATACAGATGTTGGAAGTATACGAGGAGTGAGAGCAGAAGACGGAGATTATGTCATGTTTATGGGGATTCCGTATGCTGATATAGACAAGAATAATCCTTTTGGAGTAAGTACAGAAATAATCTTACAATTGAACGCTTTTGCGACTTATAAAAGAATCCTTAATAGGTATTATCATTATTAGCCGAAGGAAATCCAATGTTGAGCATAGACCTCCAACACATCCTTTCAGTTACTTCTTTTGGTTTGGCTATATAGTGAACCAGCGACTTCAACTAGGTTACCACTGTTACCAGATCCTCTCTTTGTTAGACGTCTTACGCTGTTTTTGCCGATCTACTGTCTCCATCTTCCTGTATAAAACCAACAAACATAATAATTTAAGTAAATTCTAACACTTATCTTTCTCATTTCAGCCTGCTTCCCCTCATCCAGAATTTCAAGAGACATTTGATGCATCGAATGACTCAGCAATATGCCCTCAAATTGATGAGCACAGCAGAACCACTGTTGGATCGCTGGACTGCTTGCGTCTTCATATCTACGTTCCGAACTCTGCCAGTGTAGACAATCCTCTTCCCGTGTTAGTCTGGATTCACGGCGGCCAGTTTACCACAGGATATGCCAGCAGATTTGTGTATGGGCCTAGTTTCATCGTCAGACACGACGTCATTTTGGTAATGCTTAACTATCGACTAGGACCCTACGGTTTCCTTTGTCTCGATACACCAGAGTTTCCTGCTAATCAAGGCCTGAAAGATCAAGCTCTAGCATTGAATTGGATCAACGACAATATTGCAAAGTTCGGTGGAGATGACACAAAAATAACTTTAGCAGGAAACAGTGCCGGCGGAATGTCAACAGACTATCACTTACACTTCGGAGAGCGAGGTCTGTTTCAACAAGCAATATTCCAATATTATATTATATTTATTATATATTTTGACGGCCGGATAGCCCAGCGGTTAGAGAACCTGACTGTGAAGCTTAAGGTCCCGGGTTCGATCCCCGGTCGGGGCAGATGTTTGTATGATGAATACGAATGTTTGCTTTCGAGTCTTGGATGTTTATCTATATAAGTATGTTTATCCGTTGTTTAGTACCCATAACACAGGCATTAAATTGCCTACTTTGGGACTAGGTGACTGGTGTGAAAAATTGTCCAGTGATATTTTGTCCAGTGATATTCCAAAGTGGTGTTACTTCAGTAGCGAGTTCTAGGATAGATTCAGATCCAACAGTGCCCTTGAGGTTAGCTGAATATTTGGACTATACTCCAAGTGACCTAACAGACGCATTAACGTTCCTTGCAACTCTAGATACAGATCAAGTCATTGAAGCTAGCAATGCGTTAGGTATAAGCTATAGAGCTTGCGTAGAAAAACAATCCGACGACTCCTACGTTCATGATTATCCAGTTAATGTGGGTGTTCCTGGAGTACAAGATATAAAAGTACTGATTGGTTTTAATAACGATGAAATGTATGTCCCATATACCATCGCTGCTGATGAAGTGTTTGAAAACACAGACTATGCAAGCAATTTGATAAATTCAAATTTCGATTTTCATGGCGAAGATGAATCATTCGATGAGATGAAAGATATCGTGCAGCACTTTTATTTAGCTGACGAAATGAACGATGCTCAGCTGAGAAGACCGGTTATGGATATGGCCTCAGATTTTAGCTTTAACCATCCTACTATAAGAAGCGTTCAAAAGTTTTTAGATAACAATGTCAACACATTATACTTATATTTGTTTTCGTACTCTGGTGAAAGAAACTTTTTAAAGCAACGATTAAATTTAACTGGTGGCGGAGCAGCTCATGCTGATGAATTAGGCTACTTCTTCGATGTATCTTATATGGAAAAGCCTTTAGATCCTAATGATCAACTTATAGTGGATAGGATGACCACTCTTTGGACTAAATTCGTCAAATACGGGTAAGTGAACAAAATAGCTTCGTATTAATGGCCAAATGGTCAAATGAGCAATATCCACACAAATCGAATTCACCCAATGTGATTAATGATTATGTATGTAAGTACATATTATGCGAATCCTACATAAAATAAACATGAAAAACACAAAATAGGAAGAAGTGCAAAACAAACTACCACACACTCACTATTAAATATTTGCTATTTGGGATTAAAGGCGTGATTTTATATTGTATCATACAAAACACATTATATCACTCCTATTTCCAATCGAGGTGGGCAAAACACAAAAAAATCACGTTTCGTATCAACTTTCATGGAAGATATTTAGAGGTATTATCCTAACCCTAACGGGATCAATAATCAAAAATTTAATATAAGCAACAATACAGTATTTTCACATTTACCCTTTTACATTTACAGGAATCCAACGCCCGAGGTGACAGAGTTAGTTCCCATGTTATGGCCTCCAGTAACTCGAGACAAATGGCACTACTTAGAGCTGGATACAGAGCTGAGAGTGTCTACCAGACCTCTCCACGATCGGATGGCGTTCCTAGACCTCTTCTATAAGAAAAACGAACTTTATCAAATTGGTTTTCAACGTGATGGAGAGCCATCGTCAGCGAGCAACGTTGTTTTAAGTGTTAGTTTACCATTGTTGTGGACTATTAATTACTTTATGTAACCACCATAAAAAATTAAGGATACTAGCAACTATTAATGGATTACAGTATTAGGATCTCGTGAAGGGTTATCTAGATTGCTATTACCACATTACTATCTGCCAGTCTTTCCGTGAAATAGCAACAGATGGTAAGACAAGTGTTGATGACCAGTCATTGTAAATCATTTCGTCAGATTATGGATCTCGTATCTTTTTTATAAAATAATTTAAAAAATACGACAGACAAGTAACAGCATGAAACTTCTGGATTGGGGGCTTGAGACGTTTGTAGTTTGTGAAATAAAAGAAAAATATGTGAATAAATAAATAAGTGAGCATACGTTCTTCATTGTACAGTAAAAAAAGTAGCATGACAAGAAAATTGCGTTAAAAATGTAACCCACCCTAAAATAACAAATGGTTAAGTTTGAATAATTTTAAGAATAAGCTAAAATAAAACAAATTAACGAAAATTTAGTGTGAAGTTATTTTATCTTGCCAAATCATTGAAATCAAACTAATACTGTTATCGGTACAATTGATAATACAATCATTAACCACTGAAACACTGCGTGGTAAACAAATCGGTACCAGAATGGTTTCACGCGCTACCTTGTTAATTTTAAGTTTCATATTTTTCACTAAACAGTACTGTATAGTTGTTGGAGAAATCCACTTCCCAAGCGATGATACATCAGGCCCTACTGTGGATACAAAAGTTGGTGCTATTAGAGGTTTAAGAGCGACCGATGGAGACTACGCTATGTTCATGGGCATTCCTTATGCAGAAATTGATAGAGACAACGTTTTTGGCGTAAGTAAGTACTTTTAGTGTAAATGTTTTTATACTAGTAATAATTAAACTAAATAGTCGTAACTGTAAATATTCAAATTCAAAGTATTTATTGCACATCACACATTACATTTCGTATAGGTGGAACTATGGACTAGGTAAACATTTGAAGCCCTGCAAGGGCACAGCAACATAGGAAAGCAAACCATTTCATAAGGGTGAAGTTACATCTATCAGCATCGAATCGCATTTTGCCATACAAAAACGCGCTATTGTATGGATATCCGTCAGCATCAATTCACCCTTCAGCATCGATTCAGCTTCAGCATTAAATGCTTATAAGTGTAACTATCCACTTCTCATGCTGAAGAATTCTTAATCAAGTTGAAGCATGAGAACGGCTGCTTAAAGCGTGAGATTAGATGCTTTCGGATGAGAATAGATGCTTACGCATGCGACAGGACGCTTGCGATTGATAACGGCTGCTTAAGAGTGAGACGCGGGATTCTTACGAATGAGAAAGGCTGCTTACGCAGAGAAAAGGAGGAAAAGTGCGAATGGGCGGCTGAACGCGTCATTACCCTTAATTTGGCAGTGTTCGGTGTGCCGAACATACCACGAGACTATCTTTTTCTAATTTTTTTACAATTATTTTTTGTAGGATGTCAACGGGGCAATGAGGCTTGAACGCAAGTTTTGTTCTTAATGCTGCCAAATTAAGGGTTAATGTCATCATCACAACGTGTTCATGTATCAAAGTGCACAAATTTGTTTACTTCCAATAATTTCAATAATTACCTATATTTCATCAATATAGACGAGGAAAATTTTAAATTAACATGTCATTTGCGTCGTTGTGATTGCAGATGTATAGCATGCGGCAGCATACGATAGCATGCGGCAGCATACAAAAGTACGCGATAGGATACTTAAGCAGATAAAAATATGCTATAGCAGCTGAACGTATGCGATACGTATAGTGAGTTTAAAATCATCCAGCTAAATGCGATTCGATGCTGATAAATGTAACTTCACCCTAAATAAGTTCTATCACTTTTAAAACTTAAATCTAAGCCTATTACAAAATTAAATAGTCTCACATTACAAGCTTTAACTTACTTGTTATGATTATTATTCCAGCCGGCTTTACCACATCCGAGATTCAGAAAAACTTTTGAAGCGTACGACGATACTGCGGTGTGTCCACAGATAGATGAGTTGAGCCGAGAAGTGGTAGGATCATTAGACTGCTTGCACCTCAACATCTATGTGCCAAATGGCGCCAGTGTAGAAAAACCGGTGCCTGTTTTAGTCTACATCTATGGAGGAGGTTTTTACACTGGATATGCTGGGAGGTTCATCTACGGGCCGAAGTTCTTGGTCAGACATGACATAATCCTCGTCATAGTGAATTACAGACTCGGTCCATTTGGTTTTATGTGTTTGGATATCCCTGAAGTCATCGGTAATCAAGGTCTCAAAGATCAAGTGATGGCGCTAAGATGGATTAAAAAAAACATAGCAGCCTTTGGCGGAGATGATAGCAAAATTACTATAAGCGGAAATAGCGCAGGTGGTATATCGGCAGATTTTCATGTACATTATGGAAAGGAAGATCTTTTTAATAGAATTATCTCTCAAAGTGGTGTAGCTCTATCTACGAGTCTGATTTGGGATACCGATGTTGGAGCTCCTTTTAAACTAGTAGAGTATTTGAATTACACGACCTCGGATTTAAAAGACGCACTTGCTTATTTGAGTGCTGCGGATCCTCATGACGTTATTGTTGCTGCAAATCAAATGAATCTGATATTTGGACCTTGCGTCGAAAGAAAATCAAGTGATGTAGATAATTATATAACTGAACACCCTCTTCAAGTACAAACTCCAAGAGTAAAAGACGTTGAAGTTTTAATTGGATTTAACAATGACGAAATGTATTCAGTTTTTATGTCAATGCCTGATGTAGCTTTTGAGGTCATAGACTTTGTTGAGAATGCTATCAATAGTGGCTTTGATTTTGAAGATAACAACGACAAGCTTTCGGAAATGAAAGAAATTGTCAGACATTTTTACTTTGCCGATGAAGATATAACTTCAAAACTGAGACAAAAAGTTACCGACATGGTTTCCGATTTTGCTTTTAACTTTGGTACGCTACGGACTATCAAGAAATACTTAGACAATGGAGTTGAAACTCTATATTTGTATTTATTTTCATTTTCTGGTGGAAGAAATTTGGCTAAACACAGAATAAATGTAACGAGTGGTGGTGCAGCCCATACAGATGAGCTTGGATATTTGTTTGATGTTTCATACATGGACCTGCCCATGAATTTAGAAGACGAACTAATTGTGGACAGAACAACTGTGCTGTGGGCTAACTTTGTAAAATACGGGTACGTACAGAGAAATATTTCCTTCGTTTAATCTAACAACATCAAGATCAGTAAACGTGAATTATAATTTTATTAATTTTGCTGGACCATAGATAAGGTCAACTAGGGTGTCATTTCAATTGTTTTTCAATATAAGTTCTACGATTTTTTATAATCCCAGTTGATCTGAAATATCTTGTACTATTTAGATTTATCGTATGGATTAATCCAGATTTTTTTTAACTGTTTTCTAGAAATCCAACACCAAATCTGACACCAATCGTTCCTGTTTTGTGGCCTCCAGTCACCAAGGATAAATTGCACTATTTACAACTGGACGTGGAACTAACAGTCTCCACCAGACCATTTCATGACCGCATGGCATTCTTAGAACTCTTCTATAAGAAGAATGAGTTCTACCAAAGAGGTTTCAGACTATCACCGTCTTCAGCAAGATGTCTCAAGTTTGAAAAACTTTTCTTAATGTTGCTCTCGATTGTATATTTATGTTGTTGAAATAAAAATGTGAACATTTCATTTCAGAAGCTATTTTAGACAGCGCAATGATAATAATGTCGGTGTAACTGCAGGTTGATGCTAATACATACTCACATACGTCACGCCTGTATTCCCAAATGGGGTAGGCAGAACACACAAAATGCTACATAAACAAAACACTGATCTTTTCACATTTAGGAGCCACTTCTAGCATATTTTTAGGTTTTGAGTTGGCAGGTTGCTAGCCTGTCGCCTAAAGTATATCTTAACCTATTTCCTTCGTCGACTCTTACGATATCCACGGAAGAAATGGAGAGGTGTTATTCTGAACCCGACACCACGCGTTATCGTGTAGCAAGTTTAAAAGGTAAGTTCTAATCGGGGGGCACGGCAGTGCCCCCACCAAGTCGAGCGC
>BHDV01063568.1:0-19600 GCA_005406045.1 Adoxophyes honmai
TACAGACTTTCGACCCTCTCTTGCTTTATTATATGTATAGATAAAAGACATTCATGGCATTCCTTTACAGGTTCATTTAATAAACATTCACAAGTATTTAAAATGCCTAATTATGTACAGTCGCATACCTTATCTACATTAAAAAAATAATTATGAAAAATATTTAAAGATATTAATGTATTTGCACGAAGAACGGCTTGAATGGCGACAAATGCGAATGCAACAAACAATCGCGCATCGGTAGGCTCTGCGCAGACGACAGACTATCCGCGACGGACTTTTTACTCTGTGATAATAAACCTATGGAATTAAATGCAGTAACGCACACTACGTGCAAAAAGTCCGGCTCACATTGCATACAATCCACGCACACTTTTTATGCGCCGCAGACTCGATCGCACAAAAAGTCTGTCGTTAGCGCGCCCGCGCATCCGTGTTCTAATTAAAAATTGTTTTGTTGTCTTTTTGCTAACATGTGTTTTATAAAGTAAACATTTAAAAAAAACAACAGGACACAGGTTTATTAGTGTAGGTCATTAGCTTATTGAGTATGAACATATTTATATAAGACAAACTATGATAGATTAATAATAATAAATATAAAATAAACGTAGATAAAAAGTAATTAATTTTAGCAAGTTTGTGATATCAACCCTTCCACTGGGGGTTGAAGTAATTTATTAATTGTCAAACCAATTATAAAATGCACCTAGTGCATCACTATCTGATCGTGCAATGTTATGCACTATTGGATAGTCCGAGTGACCGTTGTTGAACTAGACACGTGACCTGATCTTGTTTTGTTTTAGTCATAAAAAGTATCAGCTTTGACGATTGACCTAACAGTGCCATCTACATAGAAGTTAAATTTAAGGTGATGCTTCAATTTCGACGAGTCTATAGTGGTGTTATTCTCCAAGTTTCCTCTTATATTTTATCACAATACATACATACGCATACATATTCTCACGCCTGTATTCGCAAGAGGGGTAGGCAGAGCACATGAATTCAAAAATCCAGTGCCACGTTTAGCAATTTCAGCAGGGTAACCAGATGGTTAAACGTGATATTGCAGTGACAGGTCGCTAGCCCATCGCCTACAAATCAATACACTAACCCTTTCCCAGAGTCGACTCTTACGACACCCACGGGAAGAAAGGGGGAGGTACTATTCTAACCCGGCACCACACGGGGTATTTTATCACTCTGTCAACTTAGCTTATCCCACGAGGTATAAGGCATGAAATAGGGAATAAGGCAGTACAGAAAATGTATTTAGACAAATAACATTTATATATAATTACATTATAGGACAATACGTTGATACTTATTTTCGTCCAATAGTTTTATGAGTTCGTTTCTTGCTTTTCGACATTTCAATCGCTGAATTGATTTTAAAAAACCTAAAGATCGACTAAATTGCAGGAAGAAAACAAACTACTCATTACGTCTAAAAATGAAGGGTAAATTAGGTTTCTAATATAGCGGTTTATAGGCAGAAAACGTAACTAAACAACAAATAACACCCATAAAACAGGATTAAAACAGCATAGCAACTTTCCAGTGGCGTTAATTACACTACGAAAAACTCCAGCTGTCTCTCGGACTAGCACCGCAGTTAGTGTAGTATCGTGCTATTAAGGAATTAAGGGCGACGTGTATAGACAGACGATAACAGCTCGTCACCATCCAATTTAGTAGGTGGCTCAATTCCATCAAATACATACAATTGACCCGCTAAGGCAAACCAACCCCGCTGGAAGCGTTTGCGATAAAATACATGGCATATACGAGTGTTTACCAACTTACCAACAAAAATGTCATTTCCGATACAAGCTTTTTTTGCCGACTGTACTTCATTGTCATCCACCCTTGATTATTAGATTACAAGTCAATCAGACCAACCGTTGAAGAGCTCCCTCCATCGGAGACAGTACCGGCTGGGCCACCAGAAGTCCACTACCGGAATATTGTATTGTCATCCAAGTTACGTAGGTATACCTACCAAGTTTTTAGCCCACTCGATCTATTGGAAGTGGTTCAAAACTTCCTTGCAAGATTTGTAAACATACAAACATACACAAGCGAAGTTAAATAAAGAAGCCTAAAAAGGCAAAAAATACTCAAAGACCACATTTATACGACGAAAAATGGCAGCAAGACGGAATCCCACAAACAATTGCGCATCGACGTCTCGCACCGCCAGCCGCCCGTGTTCCAAATTTGAAATATGTAATTGGTTTTCTTTTTTCGATTGTCACCTGTTCTATAAAGTAAACCGATTTTATAAAGAAACATTGTAATGCTACCACAGGATTTTTTCTTTGTAGGTCGTTTGGTTATTGCGTTTGAACGTATAGTATAGATGTCAAAATATCGGTTTTATAAACCAAATCAAATCGAATCGGTACTTACAAAGCATAAGAAAATTAAAAATAACATTACTAATTAAAATCAATGAACTCTCACATTTCAACTGGCTTTGAAGAAGTATAGTGACGAACAAACGAAAATTGTAGTGATCAAACTTTAACCCCTTTTAATCGCGGTTTAAAAACTACTAATCCAGCAAAACCCAACAGATTTACAACTTTCAATCAATGCTAGCGTGGGCCGAGGTCCTTGAACCCGTTAGTATCCGAAATTATTAAATTCTCTTTGCACTTCGTTATCTCCCGAACCTCCCGATTTGCATATCCGTTGAGATTGGATCCAGTTTTAAATTTACTTCACCAAATATTCAAATTAATAGAAAATAAAAATTTCGTTAAAATTGCCATCTATAGGTACGTCATGCCTGTATTCCCAAAAGGGGTAGGCAGAGCACACGAAACGCTACATAGACAAAGCCATGATTAATTCACGCTTCGTGGCCACTCCTAGCATATTCTTATTTAGGGTTTGAGTTGGAAGGTATAATAGTGACAGGTTGCTAGCCTGTCGCCTAATACAAACCTAATCCTAACCTAAACTTTTGGACTTGAATTTAAATTAAAAAATATCGCCTTTTTTATTAAATTCTGTAATTTTAGAGACGGACTTATATTGGCAATACCAACGGTTTCTTTTTAATAATGTAAGCGTCCCTTCTGGTGATAGTGATAGAAATTTTAATAAAAGTGGTTTGGCTGCATCAGGACATTGAATTTGAAACTCAGGAAACTTTAAGTTTGTGGATTAGGAACGTCTACGGATTTTGCTAAATCCGCTTGAATTATCATAGCCAAATGTTTTCGTGGTTCAACTTGCTGCGAGAAAATTGCCATCAACTTTCTTATATACATAACATAACCTCACGCCTTTATTCCCAAGAGGGGTAGGCAGAGCACATGAATTAAAAAATCCAGTGCCACGTTTAGCAATTTCAGGGTAACCAGATGGTTAAACGTGATATTGCAGTGACAAGTTGCTAGCCCATCGGCCACAATACACTAACCCTTTCCCAGAGTCGACTCTTACGACACCCACGGGAAGAAGGGGGGAGGTGCTATTCTAACCCGGCGCCACACGCTTATATGTATAGACATAATCCTGTGTCGGGATAGAATAACACCTCTCCATTTCGTGGATGTCGTAACAGGCGTCTAAGGAAATAGGTTTAGGTATGCTTTGGACAGGCTGGCAACCTGTCACTATTCTGCCTCTTCCATCTGTTTGCAAACCTAAAACTACGCTAGAAGTGGCTGGGAAGCGTGAAATAGTCTTAATCATGGTTTTGTCTAAGTCACACTTTGTGTGCTCTGCCTGCCCCATTTGGGGCAGACCTAATACATATTATCCTATCCGACTGTTAACATAATTTTTGATCTAAAGGTAGATGAAAAAGGTGACATAATATTGCTATCGCGATTCGCGACACAGTTTTAACTATTGCGGATGACATCGTTTCATATTGCCTATGTATCAAATTGCTTTTATTCCGTTAATAAAGATTTTTTTTTATCCTAGCACACATACCATGACCTGACATCAATTGCCTTTTACGAACGGAAGAAATGGACGGTCATTTAAACCCATGACGCGCCCAGAACATTCTCCACATTCTCGAATAGTAGTTGCCAAAATCGAAAAGCTTGTTAAAATGTGATATACATCAGTGAATTAGTGGAATTGCGCAATTTGACGTCCTTGTGCCACCAATTAGACCTCGGTCCCTCCATTTACTTGTTGGTATATATATACTTGTATATGTATCTGCCGAGTGACCTTTACAAGACTATTGCGTCTCAAGTCGCAAGTTTAATCGTGTAAAAGTTATATAAAGAATAAAATGAAATATGAAGAATATGAAAGAAAGATTGACGGCCGGATAGCCCAGCGGTTAGAGAACCTGACTGTGAAGCTTGAGGTCCCGGGTTCCATCCCCGGTCGGGGCAGATGTTTGTACGATGAATACGAATGTTTGCTTTCGGGTCTTGGATGTTTATCTATATATAAGTAAGTTTATCCGTTGTCTAGTACCCATAACACAGGCATTAAATTGCCTACTTTGGGACTAGGTGATTGGTGTAAAAATTGTCCAGTGATATTTAAAAAAAAAAAGGCTGCTGGAAATCGACCTTATACCACTGGTGGACGGATTCGCGTCTGGAAACCCCTGTGTATTGACTTGGGCGCCTAATGCTTCATCGCTTTTTAGGTCATTGTGCCCAGTGTTTTCCTACTTTACGTCCCGTACGCTAGCTCCATTAGTCGGAGCGTACCCACCTGCAATCGTTCGACATTGCGATGCTACGCGGTTCACTAAGAGCCGGAGTACAAAAGACTAGGCATTAAGGTACAAGTAAAAGTCCCTGTGCTCGACACCGACCCAATTAGCACTTGCAACCTTATGTCATAGTAAGACAGGTGACAGATGGGTGAAATCTATCAAATCTATGGTCTATTTTTTTAGGTAGGTACTTAAAAAAAGATAAACAAACCCGACAAAGTTAAAAATCACGTAAGGTATGAGTTGCTACATTAAATACGACAATTTATATTTTAGTCGCATTACACTGACCTTGTAATGCGACTAAAATAGAAAGTGTCGTATTTAATGTAGCAACACATAGGTATCTCACGTGGTTTTTGACTTTGTCGGGTTGGCCTTGTTTGATCACCTTTTCTTAAATACCTACCTACACAGTCGACGTTGAGGCGTCGAGCACTGATGCTTTTACCTTATTTTCGTCTTTGTTTTAGGCAGCGGAGAGCGGCAATGCCGAGGACTTCGTCCGACTGTACCTGAGCGAGCCGTCGCGGCTGGCCGTGCGTGACGTGCGCGGGCGCACAGTGGCGCACCAGGCGGCCGCGCGGAACACTACCAACATACTGCACATCATCAACAACTATGGCGGGGGTGAGGAAGTGGCCAGTGTTGCCAGGGATAGCCTAGAAGAGACTTTTGCTCCTTAGCGGCTAAAATTTTAATTGAAAATTAGATATTGTTATGTTCTTATTAAAAAGCCGTGATAGCCCAGCGGTTCGAACTGTGGCCTCTCAAGCAGAGGGTCGTGGGTTCAAACCCCGGGCTCGCACCTCTGAATTTTTCGGAATTTATGTGCGATATCAAATTTGATATTTATCAAGAGCTATTCGGTGAAGGAAAACATCGTGAGGAAACCTACACACAGCGACGAAGTAATTCAACGTTGTGTGTGAAGTTCCCAATCCGCACTGAGCCCGCGTGGGAACTATCGCCCAAGCCCTCTCATACTGAGAGGAGGCCTGTGCCCTGCAGTGGGACGTATATAGGCTGATGATGATGATGATGATGATGATGATGTTCTTATTATTTATCAATATATTATCGGCTTGGCAAGCGTAGTGTAGGATGCCCATGAGCAAGATGGAGCGATATACGCAAGGTGGCTGGGAGCGGTTGGAAGAGGAAAACGGGGGACAGAGTTGAGTGGCGTGCCATAGGAGAGGCCTATGTCCAGCAGTGAATGAATATAGGCTGATGATGATGATGATGATGATGATGTTGATGGTATCATCAATGTATTATGAAACCTAGGCCTTTCCGTAGCCACTTTTAGTAGAATTTTAGATTTAAAATTGATGAAAAAGGTATAATAGCGATAGCTAACCTAACCTTTTTCTACGTCACTCACTACAATGTGTAAACGGAATGCTGAAAGAAATGGCTGGTGTTACACACGGTCTAGATGACGGTCATGGTAAATGGATGGAAATAGATTACGACGATGGTGGTGAATTGGTGATGGTTGTGATATTAGTGGTGGTAATAACGACGATATTAACGATCTTGGCGATGATTTTGATGATGTGAATGATGAGGATGATAATAGGGCTGATGGCGACGATGATAACGTAACTTTGATAATTGTTTCAGAACTGAACGCCCAGGACAACAATGGTAACACCCCCCTTCATGTCGCCGTGGAGAACGAGGCGCTAGATGCGATTGATTTCTTGCTACAACAGTGAGTCTAACCTAAAAGCGGGAGAACTACTTATAAGTTAAGATTTATTTCAGTAAGACAACCCTAAAAAAATAATAAGTAAAAAAAACCTTAGGTTATTGGCATAAAAGAGATGACGATTAAAAAAGAAAACAAAGTGTTTCAAATTTGGAACACGTGGTGAAACGGCTGACGGTGTGAGCTTGTAACGCTGATGCTCATTTGTTTATGGAATTCCGCATTGCCGCCATTTTAACAGTTCTTATTTCAAAATCAATGTGAAAGAGCGTGTGAGAGAAAGGCATGTTGCGTTGGTTTGGACACAGGAAGAGAATGGATGAAACTATGATGTGTAAGCAAATCTACAGGGGAAGTATGTGAGGGCAAGTTGGACAAGGACGCCCTCGAAGAACATAATACCGACCAGATCAGCGCATAGAAGCCAAATCAAAAGTATCCGAAACCGTCGACCGTGTATGACGAGAGTGAAGTGAGAGAAGTATGTCAGAATACAAACGAATGGCGCTCTGTTGTCTCTGCCTACCCCGCAGGGAATAGTGCGTGATGTTTATGTTTTATATGCGACTGATGAAAATAAGGCATCATAAGGCTTATTTATTTTAATAAATAAAAATTTAACGCTTAATAATATTTTCTTTCAGCCACGTCAATACCAGCATCAGGAATGTGAAAAGCCAAGCGCCTATTCATCTGGCAACTGAATTGAACAAAGTAAGTTAATAAATTTGAACTGAAAGCTGCGAAGTTATAAGGTTAACAAAAAGTTATTAATTTGTTAGCTAGACTGTTAAAATTTACGCAGATAATGTATTTCTATTGCCGCTATTACAAAAAATTAAATATATATATTTTTTCTCGTGACATTAATGACCATGTTTATGAGAAAATGCTGATTTTTAAGAATAGGCCAACTTTCGGGTTGGCCTTAGCTTGCTCTGATCTTTTTTTAATAATAAATATTCTCAAAGTTTCAGCGTAGGTCAACTAAATAAGTTTGGAACTCTACATCAGTTTTGATGGCAGCATAGTTTGGGAAAGTTTGATAAAAAGTTTTAGAAGAATTTGGAAAAAATTGCCTTGAATTTAATGAAGTTATGTTAGTTAAAACATCGAAGTTATTTATGTTTAAAAACGTGCAACGTACTTGTGTTCTCAAACGGGGTAGGTAGGGCACACGAAACGTGACATAAACAAAACCGTGACTATTTCACATTTTGGAGCCACTACTAGCGCAATTTTGGATTTGGAAACGGATAGAAGACCTGTAAAGGTGACAAGTTGCTAGCCTGTCGCCTGTACGTACCTAAAAGAGTGCTTTAGTCGCATCTCATGACATCCACGGAAGAAATGGAGAAATTTAAAAAAGAATATGAAGAGAAAGTAGCTAACATAATTGAAATAATTATGATATTTTGCTTGCAGGTGACTTGTTTTAAGTATTTGTTGTTTTAGCGGCAACAGAAATGTATAATTTGTGAAAATTTCAAGTAGCTATCTTGATTCTTGAGATACAGCCTGGTGACAGACAGACGGACAAACAGCGAAGTCTTAGTAATAGGGCCCATTTTCTACCCTGTGGTTACAGAACCCTAAAAACCACCTCAACCCTGTTCTCCAACTGCCATAGCCTTGCTCGCCCCATTTTTCGGTACAGTCACACACTACGGGGCTAAATGGAGGTAATGTAAACTTTTCGAGCGGGTCACAAATGACGCTAACCGCAGCGGTTTGTCTCTTAAATGCTGCGAATTATAGCTGCGTTGTACTTTGGTTGGTAGGTACAGTCAAGGGCAAAAATGTATGAAATAATGTGGAAAGAAATAAGTGATTGTACACTGCGTTACTTGTTAAGGTGTTTCATAGTTGCCTTTCCTTTTTATGGTTCATTTAAATTTTCTACGGAGCAAGGATAATTTGATACTTTTGTCGTTATTATTTATTTCTATTCGCAATTCTGCACAATTTTCTGCACAGCTGCGAATATTAAAAAAAAACGGATAACGATTCTAAGAAGTCAACAAATTAGTTATTTCAAATTTGGAACACGCGTTCGGCGCGGCGGTGGTAATGACGCCGATGCGCAATTGTTTGTTAAATTTTAGCCATTCTTTGTAATGCCCGGGCCACACTAACGGGAAATGGCATTAATTATCGCGATAATGGACGTCAATCATATGGTGAAAACACGTTTTAACGCGATAATTAATGCCTTTTCCCGTTATGCCCGGGCCACACTAACGGAAAATGGCATTAATTATCGCGATAATGGACGTCAATCATATGGTGAAAACACGTTTTAACGCGATAATTAATGCCATTTCCCGTTAGTGTGGCCTCAGCATAACAAAAAAAATTTATAAAAAATATTGCATAAGTGCATGTTGATAAGTTTATGTATGAGAACCCTTCGGATTCATTCCATAAACTATTTGTGTATTGTCTTTTATCCAAAACCAATCACATAGCTAATTCCTTCCAATCTCAACAGGTGACAGTTCTGCAAACGTTCGCTAAATACAAGAGCCAGTTCAACTTCGACTTGGGAGGCGAACACGGGAGAACTGCACTGCATTTTGCCGCCATCCATGACCACGACCAATGTGCACGAGTCCTGGTAATACACATACTGATACGCATACGAAAGTTATGTAGCTAAATATTTTAATCTACATTTATATCACAATGTAAGGTAAACGTCCCTATGCTCGACACTGACCCAATTCATGGCACTTTCAACCTTATGCCATAGTAAGACAGGTGACAGATGGGTGTCATCTACTGGGCGTTGAGGCGTCGAGCATTGGTACATGTACCTTACCTAATAATATTCAGGGGTAAGAAGCAAATGGGCTACATTAAGAAACCAGCGTCTTATAGCTCATTATAATGTTTACTTTATAAAATCGGTCTACTTTATAAAACAGGTGACGATCGAAAGAAAAGCAAATTATTTCAAACTTGGAACACACGGGCGACGCGAGCGAGACGCCGATGCGCAATTATTGTTTGTGGTGTTCGTGTTTGCCGCCATTTTAGCAACATTTTGTACTTTGAGTACAAATCTTGGAATATTTTTTCTCAAATTGTTATAATATGAATGTAAATAAAGTTATGAATGCGACTGTAAATAATAAGGCAATAAAATACTCGCGATTCCTTTATAGCCTTTGTGAGGTTATTTCATAAATTACTTTCGCATGTTATAATGTCTTTTATTCTGCAACAATCACAATAAATAACAGTCAGAAATGAACGGATGATACTAAAATCAAATGTTCAAAAAGAGATCCTTGTTAAACCAAATAATTACTTAAAAATCTATAAATGCCTCCTTTCCCTCTACTTTCCATGTGGCATAGCCATGGGACGACCTGCATAAACCAAATTATCGACCAATGAATCTGCGGCTTACTCAGTGTCTTTTAACAAAAGACGAAACCATCGCCGTGATTCTTCTGTTCTAATATGAAATTGGTCGACTTTATAAAACAGGTGACGATCGAAAGAACAACAAATTATTTCAAACTTGGAACTCGCGGACGCGAGCGTGCGACGCCGATGCGCAATTGTTTGTGGAGTTTGTGTTTGCCGCCTTGTTTGCCCATGTCATGTAATTGTATGGACTCCTTAATCCACAGATCACGGACCTGGGAGCGAACTGCAAGCGTCCTTGCAACAACGGGTACTATCCCATCCACGAGGCCGCTAAGAACGCATCCTCCCGCACCATGGAAGTCTTCCTCCAATGGGGGGAGTCCTTGGGATGTACCAGGGAACAGATGATCTCCCTCTACGATAATGAAGGGAATGTTCCGCTACACTCGGCGGTCCATGGGGGAGACATCAGGGCTGTGAAGCTCTGCTTGAGTTCAGGGGCTAAGATTTCCACGCAGCAGCACGATCTGTCCACGCCAGTTCATCTTGCTTGCGCACAGGTAAGCCTTTGTAGCGACTCTAGCGCTACCTGTCGTATTGTAGGAAAACTTTCCTCCCCAAAAGTCATCTACGTCATCATCAAGTTAGTGTTCAATATCGCGCGAAGCTTCGAAGATTGGTTGCTTACGTAATTTCCAACTTTCTCTCTAAGGACTTCGGTCCCCAGTCATAACATCTGCCTGGAGAGAGATCTGTTGGAGTCTTCCTCATACCTTGTAGACCTTTTGATGGTTTCGTAAGCCAATACTAGGGAGACATAACTGGCTAGAGATTTATAGTGCTGTTTTGCGATTGGAAATGCTCGGGACACGAGAGCGTCCGAAGTGCATCAGCACTTCATGAATCATCATTAATATGTCAATATCAAACGATTGTTGGTTTAATATTTATAGTTAAAATAAAAGGGCCGTTCTCCAGCCGTACGATTTTTCGTGTTCTCAAGTTCAACTACCTGTGAAATCCAAATTTTAACAGATAACCTTATAAAAAAAATATCTTACATAATTCACACTTTATTCTGCTCAGAATAAGTCTAACAATAGTATATTCTTATTATTAAATGCGCGAAACAAAAATCTAAAGTCAGAGGAGTCCACATTTTGGCCTTGTCCCACCTCCAAAATTTGTTAGTTGATGACAAATACTTCGAAAACTAAACGCAGAAACTATAGGTTTTTGTTGTTCACAGCAAGCCAATTATATGATAAATGAAATCCTATTGCCTAAATAATTATTATTACGTTAGTTTATTTTTAAAACCATTTTTAAAAAGTGTCCCGAGTTTTGCGTCTTAACCTAATTTGGCCATAAAACGCGTCGTACTGCTCAAACGCACACTCCGAGAGACATCGACGATACGTTCCTAGAAAGAGTCTATCACGCCGCGACGGCTAAATAGTGCGAACCTGTGACTTATTGTGTCGCTGCCAAATCACGAAGGAAAGAAAACAACACGATTTTTTTGTCACAGTTGAAAGTGATTACCGTTTTATTTTTTTCTCGCTTGTTTTGTTGATATATTTAACTCGGATTATTTTGACACATTAAGCAGTGTTATAATTACTTACACAAAAAATATTGAGTTCTTATTATTAACCGTTTTGAAGTAATTAATTAAAAACTAAATTGCTCACGTGATTACCGCAACGGTGATTACCGTTATTTGAGTGATCTCCGTCGTTTTATAGACGTGGTTATCACTATATCGGTTATTTATTGAGTTATTACTGTAAAAAATAAGTTTTAAATAGTGTTTCTCTTTATTATGAATATTACTCTGTGCAACACAAAAAAAAATTCACCTAATTAAAAAATAATAATTTCAAGTATCTTTTTTCGCATCAATGGTTATCATAAATTAAAATTATTATACTATTACTCAAGATGTTTATAATTCAAGGCTATAAATGTATAGCATAAAGAGTCTTGTGATATCAATCAAAAAACGTGATTTCATCCCATTATTTGTACTTTTGTGATTACCGTATTATATGAAAAAAGAAAATTGTATTATCTCGATAATTATAAGGTTTAAAGTGATGCCTCCTTTTGCAAAACGTTTGAGATGTGAAGCATTATTCGATTTATTCATAAAAACACAGATTAACATAAAATGAAATTATGCTACGGAGTGTCACGCAAAACTGCCTTGCTCGTGGAATGGCCCAAAACAGATACACTCACTTTAAATCAAGATTATCTCGACATATTTTGGGTCAATTCACAGGATCAGGGCCATCGCGCCATAGCAAAAGTACTCGTATTGCGTCTGCAGTCGATGTAAACTTGCTTTTAGAGGCAGATTTTGTTAGTGCGGATGGGTTACGAACTTACAAATAGACTTGAAACATATCGAGCTAATTTCAATATAATGTACAGTATTCCCAAGAAAATAAGTCACGTCGGCAGTTACCGTCAGCGCCGAGAAGCGCAGAATGATATATCTGAGAGTAGCCGAACGAGTAATTTATCTATATTGAACTTTATTTACAAAGGCTCCAGGCACAATTTTGCTTGCTATGCACACACTTTAGTTCGGTCGGCTACTCGACGCATTTGGCGCTGGGGTGCTAGACATCTGTCAACGTCATCTGTCTGAGACTTCAATCAATAACTAATCACAATGCAAGTGTGCAGCGGGCGAAAAAATCTCTTTTATCATTGGTAGATCGAAGTTTCCCGCGCCTCATTTATTTCACTATGTGTTTCTGCCACCCTCAAAGAATAACATGACGTTCATGTATATCTAAAACCGTTGTCTTCCCCAGGGTGCCCTCGAAATCGTCAAGCTGATGTTTACAATGCAACCGAAAGAAAAACTAGCTTGCCTGACCTCTTGTGACGTCCAGAGGATGACACCTCTCCACTGCGCCGCCATGTTTGACCATCCTGACATTGTGGACTACCTGGTCTCCGAAGGGTCGGATATCAACCCTCTGGACAAGGAGAGGAGGTCTCCTCTGCTGCTTGCTGCGTCGAGGGCTGGGTGGAGAACTGTTCATACCTTGGTAAGCTAGTGTACCCGTGTGGACTTGAGGATATCACTATTCAATTTATTCCGTAAGTGTTGTAAGAGGCGACTATGGGAGGTTAGGGTATGTTTTAGGCGACAGGCTAGCAACTTGTCACTTTTACTATTGTATCTCTTAACTTAAACCCTAAAAGTGATTATGAGTAGATAGAAGTGATTATGAGTGTCATTGATGGATGTAACGGAATGGAAAGGAAAGTTAGCAGGACGTAACAAACACCGATGCATATACATACTTATATGCTTTTTCATTACCTACTTGTACTCGTGTAGTGTCGGGTTTGGAATAACATTGTCGTAAGAGACAACCAAGGAAAAGGTTAAAGCAAGGCAAGACAGGCTAGCAACTTGTCACTATTCTAGCTCTTAACTTTAAACTTAGAAGCGTGAAATGGGTTTTGACTATGTAGCGTTTTTGGGCTTTGCCTCCCCATTCGGGAATACAGGCATGATGTGTATATGTATGTAGATATCACCTTAGACGTCCACAACAGCAGAAGTATTGTATTTCAGGATGTGTTGCCCACGATTGCAGATGTCTTACCTATCACTCCGGAATGTGACAGAATTAGCTTTGCTTCCTAATTTTTATAATTATTTCATAACTTAGAGATGTTTCTTTATCATGTATGTTACAGATCCGTTTAGGAGCTGACATTCGTCTAAAAGACATCAACTCACGGAACGTTTTGCACCTGGTTGTCATGAACGGAGGAAGGCTAGAAGACTTCGCAGCGAATTGCAAGGTACAGTCACGAACCGGGATTGTTGAGCCACTTGCAACTGTTCGCAATTTAGACGTGTAATCAATGACCGATGTGACTGACTAGATGTCAGCTATTGGATTAGTATTACACGACCAAGTTACAAATATAGGTAAGTGGATCAACAATCCCTGACTCCCATTGGTCATTTGTCAATTTAGGACGCATTCAAACTGGTTGCGGTGACTAAGGTAACACAGTAGGCATGACATGGCAAGACATGAGAGGAGTCGCTCGCGAGATAGTATACCTGTCCTTGTCTAAGTAGACTGTATGATAAGTGAGTGGTAACAAAATCTAGCGCCTGTTGCCTGGAATAACACCGGTGAATAATTCGACACAGTCCATTATTGCATCTTCCTATCCATAATCTTGCATAATAGGATTTTTTTGCGGATGCCAATGCAGATTCACAAAATCTCTAGTAAGGTAAAACTACAAATCCTCGACGCCGAAACGCCCAATAGATGACACCCATCTGTCACCTGTCTTACTATGACATAAGGTTGCAAGTGCCAAGTATTGGCACAGGGACGTTTACGTCACCTGCACAGTTTCACCGCCAGCGTTCTTTTTACCTGACGCGACCTACACGAGGCTCGTAAGGAGGCTTGGGCTTGGTATCAATTTTGATGTCAATATCTCCACGCAATATTCTCCCAATGAACTCACTTCATAAGTGTTCCTTCCTTCAGAGTTGACTACTCGGATTCTTGTGCTCATCTTGGAAACGTCTTCCCAGGACCGCTGCGAGAAGAGTCTAGCTGAACTCCTGAACGAGAAGGACATGACGGGCTGCTCCCCGCTCCACTACGCCAGCCGCGAGGGTCACATCAGGTCGCTGGAGAACCTGATCCGGTTGGGCGCCTGCATCAATCTGAAGAATAACAATAATGAGAGCCCGTTGCACTTTGCTGCTAGGTAATTTGTTGTTAATTATTATGTAGGGAGTTAATTACTTTACCTACTTGTTTATAAGTACCATTTCATGAAAAAAAAACCCCAATTTTGAGAAAAAAATGTGGTTGTCATTTTATTAGTTTTCTTCATAATAACATTAATTACGGTGGTCACGGAATGGAATCATAAAGTTTGAAAAAAAAATTGGTGACTCCTTTCAATTTGTATTGGAAGCGCCTATAAAATTCCATCTATGGAAAACAATTTTTTATAAAAGTTAAGCAACAAAAACAAATGAATAAGTTGTTATAATAATTTTGTCCCAATAACGCTTGAGGCTTTCAGTAGCTAAAATTTTCTTTGTGTTCTCATCCCACTACAATTCTAGATACGGCCGCTACCACACCGCCTGTCAACTCCTCGACTCCGACAAAGGCACATTCATCATCAACGAGAGCGATGGCGAGGGCCTGACACCACTCCACATATCCTCGCGCGAAGGTCACACCAGGGTTGTTCAGCTCCTTCTGAACAGAGGCGCTCTGCTGCACAGGTATTCCAAATCTATGCCAAGAACCTGTACTAGAATGTCCACATTCAAACAAAAGTCACGTTTAAGCATAAAAGATTGTTCTCTTTTTATTTACTTGCTTGCGCGCGAAATTGAAACTTACTTAGTGACCCGAGCGTTGATATTCCGTTGGATGCCGCTGATTCAACACCAGTCTTGCGGCATAGGGTTACCACTAGCTTCATAGATAATCATTATAATATAATGTACTCTATTACTTACTATCATTGCATCAGCATGTTTACCACAGCGAGTTTTTTGAATTCTCAAAAATAACGTGCAATGCGATACTGTCCATGTTTATAAAAATATTTATGGTCCAGTCAGGGTAACATTAGATTTTTAACCTACAATTTTTTTTTTCTCAGAGATCCGAAGGTTCCTAAACAGGCAATCATTATTGCAATAGCACTTATCACTGTCTGTTATAATGTTCTCAAAACCAATGGTTTCACCATTTGCGGTGACGCCTTGCGTAGACTTAAAAATGTGTCAGTAATCGACCGTTGAAAGTCTAATGTTATCCTGAATGGACCATAGTTTGCTCTTGATTAAGCTAACTGAAAATGAACTTTTCTATGAGTTCCTTCGATTCAGTATTAAACATCGTAAAGGTATTCATGGCATTGTATTTTGTACAGGGATCACAACGGGAGGAACCCATTGCATTTGGCGGCAATGAGTGGCTACACTCAGACCATTGAGCTCTTGCATTCTGTGCACTCTCATTTGTTGGACCAGGTCGACAAGGACGGGGTAAGAACACAACCGAACCTATACTAACCTTGCTAAGAATATAAATGTAAACATTAGTAGGTATATCCATCTCACCTATACACATTTCACCCGCTTAGTACTGTCCCCTGCAAGTTAAATTGAACTATTTTAGAGAGAGATTTTTTTTTTCAGGTAAAAGCGCTGCGCGAACTTTCTCTCTCTCTCTCTCTGTCTAAAATTTGGCCACCAACTTGTTGGTGTCCGTAGCTGTTCATTTTACTTCCTTCCTTCTTCAATATTGTCTTTCGTTTTTTGTTTATATTGTGCCTGCTTCGTGCATTTTTTTTAGTATTACGTTTCTAGTGCTCAGGCCCTTTCGGTGCTCTTTGGAAGAGCACGATAAATATTAAAATGCATAATTTATTGTTTGTGTTGTTTTTATCTGTAACAAGTTCTGTAAATAAACTGTCATTTTTCCTTTGTTTATTTTGATACTTATTTTCAGTAGGTACATGTAATACAATTGTAAAATGCTTTAAATAAATCTCATGTATTTCCGGAATGCAGTAAATGTAATAAGACATATTGTTTGCCTTGTTTTAATGAACAACATTTTAATTAACAAAATAAAGTTCAATTTTCAGTATAATTCCTGACTTCCAATATCTAAAAGAATTGTGAAACTTTCCCATTTATAACATACAAGAAGTACATTCTAGTAATGCAAATATTTCGTAAAATCAGTCACCTCAATTTCAATTTCAATATCTGGCCACATCATTTTGAACATTTGGCTTGACATCTGCAATTTCTCCTTAATAATACTCACAATCCTAATGTTATTTTTCTTTTCTAGAACACTCCACTCCATCTGGCCACAATGGAAAACAAGCCAAACTCCATCGCACTCCTCTTATCCATGGGCTGCAGGCTGATCTACAACAATTTGGACATGAGTGCCATTGATTACGCCATCTACTACAAGTTCCCTGAGGCCGCCTTGGCTATGGTCACCCACGAACAGAGGTTGGTATTCATATACTTCATTCGATTCATCATCGCCATCATCACCAACGTCGTAATCATCACCGTCGTCATCGTTATCAGAACCTCCATGACGATCATCATCACCGCCACTAGCATAATCATCACCACATTAATTATCTTCACCAACGTCATCACCACTGACACCACGATCGCCATCTTTACCAGCACCATTAAAATTATAGTCTTAATCATCACCATCTCCACATCACTACTATCACAGTCATCATCATCATTATCACCCTCATTGTCGTATTCGTCATCGTCGTCATCACAATCACAACCATCACCATCACCACCGCAATCATTGTCATCGACACGATCACTATCACGACCACCAGTACCACACAATCATCACCCTCACAACCGCCATAATCATCACAACCGCCACCACGATCGTCATCATCATCATTATCATTATTATCGTCCAGCCTCATGAGTTATAATGTCACTGCAAGTCAAACTAAATAAAAGTGTTGAAATATAAAAAATAATGGCAGGTGACCTTGATTTTTTTTTTCTATTGTGATCTTTAGAAGATAAAGTAATATGCTTCTTTCTTGCTCCACGACCCCTAACTCACCCTGTATAACGTTAGTTAAAGTCCAATTGATTCCTGACACACCGTAGAACGTTGTCACAATAAACGTAACAAAGACCTCCTTCAACAGCAATGCAATGTCACTATGAAGTTCACTGTGAATAGGTTCTAAGCTAGGCCAGTGGTTCGACAATACGACAAGGGGTTGCGATTCCTTTATCCCTCGTATTATTGGTAATCTCTAGTTACACGGATCAGATTTCACTCGATCCTTTTTGTTTCTTCATTATAACTCAACGAAGGTACGGCTATTTCCTTTAATATAATTCTGTTCTATTTATTTTGCGTGAGCTGTGTTATTTTCAAGAATCTACAATTATTGATTGTTAATCTGCTGTTTATTATAGTGAAAAAACGGAACTACTGACGTATTATATATAGATTAGCTCGACGTGTTAAAAGAGTGCACGTCGTCCGTTGCTGTGCATAGCTCCAGATGATGGGTCACGGATTGACCCGAAACATGTCGAACAAAAACGGCACATAATACGTGAGTAGTTTCGTTTTTTCACTATGAGTGTGTCTCACGGTAGTCCGCTGTTTATTAAAAAACAAATTAACACAAGAGTGTGAATTTTATAAAAAAAATACATATATTATACATATACATCAAGCTTGAATTCCCATCTGGGGTTGGCAAAGCACACATTGCTGGTTTTCGCATGATTTTATTTTTCAAGTAAGACCTATATATTATGTATGTATGTATACTGTATACATAGTAAGAGCCCTTGCATGGTGTCGGGTTAAGAATAAAAGACTTCATTTCTTCCGTGTATCGTTAAATGCGACAGAGGAAATCGGAGGTACATTTTAGGCGACAGGCTAGCAACCTGTCACTACTATGCCTGCTAACTCAAAATCCAAAAATATCCTAGAAGCAGCTACGAGTCTTGGTATAGTCCAGGGGTCACCAATTAGTTTCGCTCGGGGTCCATTTTCAGGAATGAAGTGACATTCGCGGTCCACACATTTAATAAAAAAAATTGAACAAAGGTACCTAATTACGGAAATTACAAAGGTATTATTATTTAGATATCAATAAGAAACAGTGTCATTTTTTATTGTTGATTATCTGTCTGAAGTTTGGAGTGGAATTGGTTAAAAATATTGACATTAAATCCTGAAGATGAAAGAAGATTTATTTTTTCGGTCCGCATACAATGGGTCGGCGGTCCGTATGCGGACCGCGGTCCGCCATTTGGTGACTATACTATAGTCTGTCGATTCGTGGGTTCTTTCTACTCCATTGGGGAATACAGGTACGTCGTATGTATTTTTATGGGAACAAGCGCTCAAATGTGTTCCTTTTACCTTCCTCAGGGCTCATGAAGTGATGTCTTTAAGATCCGACCGGCACCCTTGCGTCACACTCGCCTTGATAGCCTACATGCCACGGGTCTTCGAAGCAGTCCAGGACAAATGCATCACCAAGGCCAACTGCAAAAAGGACTCCAAAAGCTTCTACGTACGTTTAATGAACACTCTTGTCGCCTCGCGCGCGGGATAGTCTACCTGTCATTTTCTGACGCCTCTAGTTAGACAGTGAAAGGTATAGTCTATCTCGCGCATATCTCTACTCGCGCCTAGCTGTGCTGAGCTAGCTGTTTCTACAGTATTACCAAACAAAGAATGCTCCACGATATACCTGCGTAATATATCAGTTTTGTGGCACGGGAAACTAAGATCTACCAATGATAAAAGAGATTTTTTCGCGCGCTGAACACTTGCGTTGTGATTGGTTATTGATTGAAGTCTCAGACTGATGACTCGTGACAGATGTCTAACACCCTAGCGCCAAATGCGTCGAGTAGCAGATCTAAATAGCAAGCAAAATTTTGCCCAGAGCTTTTGTAAATAAAGTTCAATATAGATAAATAACTCGTTCGGCTACTCTCGGATATAGTTCTGCGCTTCTCGGCGCAGACGGTAACAGCCGATGTGACTTATTTTCTTGGGAATACTGTACCTAATTACCTGCATCAGAGGGCTTAGCTCGATAAAGTGCGAGTAGAGATGCGCGGGAAATAGACTATACCTGTCACCAGTGGCGTAGCTAGCATGGGTGACACCCGGGGCGGATATTGTAAAAGGCACCCCCCCCCC
>BHDV01063568.1:19630-36635 GCA_005406045.1 Adoxophyes honmai
CCGCCGCCCCCCCCTAGCTACGCTACTGCCTGTCACTGTTTGACCTAAGACGTCGGAAAAAGACTAACTCTAACCCTCGAGCTTACTCACGAGGGCTGTTGTGCCAGTTTACAGTTTCTACCGGGTGTCCCAAAATAAAATGAATATTAAAGATGTAGTCGGGCAAATGTATTATGAGAATGGATAACGGCGGTGATTTTGAGAGATCAGTCATTTTGTATTGCAACACCAAATACTGTAACGTACAAATATTGAAATCACTTTAACAAATTAGAATACCTGTGGCAACACTTTCCGTAGCATCTGCTTTCAGATATAAATGTGTTAAACTAAATATTCTATGTCAAGGTTTACCAAAGTAGGTATGATATTAAAAAAGTGAAAGCCTTTTGTAATATACCTACAGTCCTCGGAATCAAACTTTCCCCCACTACACCAATATTTTGCCAAGTCAAATGCGGACGACCGTACCAACTCATTATTTGTCACTTTTGTACACTCTTGACATTGATATTATAGTTGCCATATAAAAAAAATTAAACAAATAACGTTCTCATCTTTCATTTGCCAAACTAGAACCTCTTGCTCAAAGGAGACTTTAAAAAAAAATCCAAACATAAAAAAACAAATGAATTTTTTTAAGTCCTTATTGTCGTCTATTATCGAGACGCTTGTTTAAATTACAAGTACCTACTATCAATAACTGTCAACGATTTGTGTACTAACAACATTTACATCTAGATCAAGTACAACTTCGAAGCTTTATGCCCTGTCCTTGTCGACGATGAGACAAAGAAGCAGGACGCCGTCAAATCGCAAACGGTACCGCTGCCAGCTTTGAACGTAAGTCACTGACGTTTTTTTTTCTAACCACAGATTAAGTATTGCTTTGACAACTACCAACACTCCAAGGAAGAGATACGAGCATTGCGGGTCGCGCTCAACGACCCCAAATATAGACCCGAACCGTTGTCTGTTATCAACGTGAGTGATGCACTCGCTTCTTTTTACCGAGCTTGCCATGGACAGTAACTTTTACCACGTTCCCTGTCCGAAGGCCCCCAATGTGAAAGAAAGAAAGACATTTATTGGTACAAAATTTGACACAGATTTTAGCCTAAATAAAACAAATAAACAACAACTTAACAATTATGCATGCAAATAAAAGAAAAGAAAAAAAGTATCACATTTCTGTGCCAAATAGCACCAAAAGGGCCGCACTCAGCATGATAATTGAGGCAAGCCTCAATGCTGATTTTCAGTGCGACCCTGAAACTTAAAACTAAATAAAAAAAAACAAAAGTTAACATTTAAAAACTTAATTTGTAGGCAGTTGCTACGATTGAAAATGTGTGACGTCACAAAGGAACACAAAAAAGAAATAACATTAAAAAAGGTGGGGACATGAAGCTTTTTTTCACAAGTCCATGCTCCCACTATGGTGCCACAGTTTCATACACAGATGCACAATTGGACTTGTGATATTGACAGACCTTTTTGTACGGGGACAGGGAATGTGTTAAGTAGCTTTGAGTAGGATTTAGAAGTAAGGCTGGGTTACAAAGGGGTAGAGTTGTGATAAATGCTACCTAAATAACAAAAGAAGCTATAATTAGGTACATTCATTTTCCAAAAATGACGATCCGTACGGGCTGTTGCTACGGGCGCCCGAAGCGGGAGCACAAATGAGGAACTAGAGCATCGTTTCACAGCGACCCGGATTGGTGCACATGGGACCCGCTCCGCGTCGCTGTGAGACGATGTTCTAGTTCCTCATTTGTGCTCCCGCTCCGGGCGCCCGTAGCAACAGCCCGTACGGGTTTCCCAGAGAGCTATGAACCCAGTCTCAGAGAATGAAGCCGCAGTTTCATTCTTCATGACTTTGCCAGTACCGATCGAATCAGTGAAGTACGTTTCCCACGTTAATAAAGGCGGTAATTAAATGTTTTGTTTGACTCCCTCCTTACTTATTAATACGATTAATTTGCCCTTAAGACGTAAATTGGTATGCCCTTAACAGTCAAATTAGTTGCGTAACAGCGTTATGAGAGCTGAGCGTCTAGTGTATTCAAAACGATGATGGATTCGATTACGACTTCGTTTGCGAATTAACGCAGAATTGTATGGAGACGTGTTGACCGCGACAGTTGTGCAAACGTTCCGCTGGCGGCGCTCTAAGTTTCCATGCTACGCCGCGTAACAAACGAAATCGTTATTGAATCCATGACCGTTTTGAATACACTAGACGCTCTGTATACGAACTACTGTTGTGATGAGAAACAGGGATAGCTCTCGTTTTAAATCGAGGGCTAGTCCGTGGCGATGTGGCGACTATGAGATGAATGGCTACGGAGTTCGAAACACGTCGAGCTAAACTTACTAGTTTCAAGACTTTCAAGTGAAAAACTACTATCAGCATATTAGTCGTCATTGGTTGCCTCCGTAGGAGGTATATCGCTACTGTTTGTGTAAAATTCACAATACAGATCGAGTTTGCGAAAACTGTTTGTTACAACAAAATATTGTACACTAACAAAAAGGTCAAAGAAAGACATTGATTAACAGAAATTTGACACAGATGAAACATTTTTTTTATCTAAAAAATACATAAGTCTTCAACTAATACTTACGTAATTGTATCCAGGCAATAGAATAAAACAATCGATCCAAATAGTGTTAAAAGAGCCGCACTCAGCATAATATTGCGAAAAGCCACAACGCAGATTTTCAGTGCGATCCTAAAGACTTAAAAACAAAAGAAATTTTATACAAAAACATACAGTCGAACATAGAACCTCCTTTATTGAAGTCAATTAAAAAACACTTAAGACATGAACCTTTTTCACGAGTTCCTATTATTAACACGCAATAAGGTAAACTCAACGTTAACCGTACGTTAGCGAAATTACCATAAACCAACTCGTTAAATACTTGTTTACTCTGAACTTAGCTAATCTGTTTCACTGTTCCCGTGTCATGGCAAGACGGTAACGGCTCCACCACACTCGCGATTGGACTCCGCGAGCGTGGTGATCCACTGTGTCCACGCATTACAAAGCACGGATTGGGTTATAGTGTTTGTTTGTCTAAATCACGTGTAAAAAAACACTAATTAATGTAAATATTTGCTCGGTTTTCGTTTTATGGTTATTATAATCTAATGTAAATACGTGTTTGCTTTTGAATCCAAGCATATTATGCTTCAAAATCCTGTGGGCGTAAAATGTCATCTCTCTATTTCTTCTGTGGGTATCGTAAGAGGCGATAAATAAACTAGGTTAAAGTATATTGTAAAAGTAATTCCTACCTAACTGAAAACCTTAAATTGCTAAAAGTAGCCCCAAGAACTTGTCAAAGATTTGCCTATGTAACTTTTTGTATGCTCTGCCTACCCTATGTGGGTATACAAGTGTGATGTTCATGTAATGTTTGCTTTAAAAACTATTAATTGTGTCATGATCCACTGTTTACCAGTTCATTATCAAGTATTAACTGAAAAGAAAAACATTTACAATTACGAGTATATCTCCTTTACATTCAACTAAATTCGTTAAGAAACTTTTAAAAACAGTAAGTTTGTTACCTTACGTACCTATTCTAAACATGTTTCCATGGCAACTTAATAAAATACACTGGTCATTGAATTGAATCTATTAATCTCGAAAGTTATGCGATAGTAATCCTGTTTAATTTTTCTGCATTAAAGCAACAATCTAAATAAATTATGTAATTAGATTTAACTTTTACTTAAAATGATGTAGATAACATAAGTATCAATTTACAAAGTAATGAAAGCAGAAGATGAAAATCTATCAATTGCGAACATTAGTTCATGCGCTAAACTGGTGGTTAACAGTGGATCAACAAAAATAACTTAACAATAACATGTTACATTATTGTAATTTTGCAGGCAATGGTAGCTCACGGAAGAGTCGAGCTCCTGGCTCATCCCCTGAGCCAGAAATACCTTCAAATGAAGTGGCACTCGTACGGAAAGTACTTCCATCTGGCTAACTTACTTTTCTACAGCATTTTTCTAACATTTGTAACGGTCTACTCCTATCTTCTGATGACACACACGGGCTCAACCTACGATGCGGAGAAGTCGAATAGCTGCTTGACTACAAACGTGTCTGATAACAACGATACAGCTCTGAACAAGACAGAAACGAATAGTAAAAAAGCTGATTTTCATGCCAGTAAGCTGTTCCATGTTTCATGTTTAAGTGCAGTAGTATGTGCAATTACCCTATTAAAAACTAATTGTCTTTCTGGTGGAAAATACTGTAACGGATGAAAACAAAACAGAGAATGGTTTTGCAATGGGGTAATTTGCACCTAGTATTGGTCACTATTTATTTTTATTCAATTTGATGTTTTTTTAACGTATCATGTTGCCAAGTGCGTATTTGGAGATATTTTGTATTTATTGGTAAATTTTATAACACTTTAACGGTGTAAGAAGCAGCTGAAAATAAAGCCTTCTCTTGGAATCGAACCTGCGAAGTTGACAATTCGTGTTACATGCTACCCTTTTGTATTTCGAAATGATGCTAGAAAAATATCAAAGCGTGAACTCTCACCAAAGTACTTTAATGAAAGGGTTAGGTATTTGAAAAGATTGTCAATATTCCAGTCAACAGTCAATAAGTCAAAAACAATACCACAACAAAACAAAACAAACAGTTTCCTACCAAATTAGCAACTAGCTTGATAGAACTAAGAAAAATTTCGCGCGCGGCCCTCCTTGGGTATGAGAGGCGGGGGGGAGGCGGTAGCACGTCATAGTGACGCGCGATGTTATTCCCCGCCCCTACAGTCCCCGCTTACGTCTGTAGTACCTCGCTTCATACCCAGGGAGGGTCGCGAACGAAGTTGTCACCGCTTTTGTTTTTAAAAACTGTGTCTTACATGTTTTCTTCTACCAAACAGACTTCGAATCGCTAGTGGCCATGTATACAAGCACGGTGGCTATATTGATCTACAACGCGTTGTCACTCATCCGTGAAGCCGTCAATATGAAGGACCAGAAGTGGCACTACATCGTGGACCCCTCGAACCTCATGTCTTGGGTTCTGTACGTCAGTTCCACCGTCATGGTCTTTCCCACGATATTTGGATCGTACTACGATATACAGGTTTGTTACTTGTTTGTCAAGACTGTAGATGGCAAAAGATGCCGAATATTCGAGAAAGATTTTCTGTCTAACGGAAAATGTAAAATTTGGAAGAAATTAAAATATATTTTACCGATAATGTGTGTAGGATTGTATAACTAACATAGGATTAAGTGACATTTTGTAACTAACAATGATTATGAAATAAATAATTTTATTTTTCTGTGAAAAAAAAAAAAAAAAATTTTACCTAATTATTTCACCACTTGAAATACTTTTGTCAAACATGAACATTTAACTTTTTTTTTGGCAAAATTAGCCTTAGTTCCACTAAATTGTGAACCATTATCGGGAGCAATGCACCACGGCGGCAATGGTTAGACAAGCATTAACTACAGTTCAGTTACGCTATGCTCCAACCCGAATCATGTTGAGCTAATCTCTAAAAAGAGTGAATGTCACTGTAGTTTTAATGTTCATCATGTTTTACATTTACTTGCAGTTCTCTGCGGCATCTATAACAGTGTTCCTCTCGTGGTTCGAGCTGCTCCTCCTTCTCCAACGGTTCGACCAAGTCGGCATCTACGTGGTGATGTTCCTCGAGATTCTCCAGACCCTCATCAAAGTGCTGATGGTCTTCTCCATTCTGATCATCGCGTTCGGGCTCGCGTTCTTCATTCTTCTGTCTAAAGTTAGCTACTCGATTATCGACTCTTAAGCCATTATTGATTCTTTCTATTCGCGATTCTTCACAATTAATAAAGACAGCTGCGGAGAATAATGTGAATCGATAATGGCATAAGTGTCAAATAATCTCTACTATTTGTCAATATATGGCCATAGAAGCCACAAAACGTGTCACATGAAGACAATACCTAGGTCCTTGTACTATTTTGACATCTCAGTACTTGGGTAACCGTTTGGTGAACAGACAAGCACTTATCCCCAAAAGTCGACACCAATCGGTTTTCGAGGACACTTTTTACGCGGTCCTGAGTGTATTCTACGACCATGACAGTCTTTGGAATTGGCTTTGTTGAAACATTTTGTTAACAAAGTCAATTGCAGCGACAGGTGATGGAAAATATGGCACATCCTGACACTTTAACCATGGACTAGTAAAACAGCAATAGTTGGCAGCAAATTTTCACAAAAGCCTTTCTTTATGTTGCGGTAATTCTGCAAATTCTCTATTTCGCGTCAAACTTGTTTAGTCTTCGTAGCTCCATAAATATTTGTATTCTTGGACGTATTTACCAAATTCTGTAACATAAAGAAGACTGTTAAAACACTCAGCAGCCTGGTCTTAGCTAATAACAATAGAGACTTCTCTTTGTTTATCCTATTTAATTTGCTGTTCAATGTTTCGATTTACTGATGTTTCCTCTTGACCAGACTAAGAGCCTTTTCCTTATCTAGGGGAGGTACTGAGTGGTCTGCATTTGGCTATTCCAATAATCGATCCATCGACGGTTTGGCTTACTAGGGATAGCAATGACAGAGGGATAGACGTTATATTAATCTTTATCTCTAGAAGGGCCAAACAATAGATGGGTTGAATGTTGGGATCGGTCGTAAGATGTTTCGAATTGATTTAAAAATGATGCAGTGAGAATGAAAGAATGAACCGTATATTGTCAGCTGACACTACTTTAAAACTAGAATTTATGAGAGATGAATATTAAGGTAGCATTTTTACTCTTTAGGTTTGAAGAAGGCTCTTATGTGGTTGTAACTTTACGCAAAAGTACGTAGAAGCTTGCGTCATGACGTCATGAATTTTAGACTCTATTCGGCCAATGCGTTCAAAATTCAAAATTTATTGCAATAGAGATCTTCGTTTTTTTTTTTACTGTGGCTACTGCATGGTAGGTTAGTCATTTACATCCTCCCTTTCTTCCCTCTTTTGTTGATTTCTCTAAGATGTGTCCTTCATTTTTCAGCATGTACCAATGTTGAATCTGGTTTAGTATATTTTTAATAGGATATAACATAGCGCCGACATTATCTATCATATTTCTATCTCTATTATGCTCAAACGTTGATAAATTGAGCATTTGGGACATGCAGTTAGTGGTTAATTGTCAAAATTAATTAATTAATTGCCGCGCATTCCGAAATTGTTTATTTTCTTCTATCAATCATCGTTTATTTTGCTTTTTTTTTATTTATGACGTCATTATAGTTTCGAATCATTACAGGCTAGAACGGGATTCAAGTTTCAGTAGGCACATTAGGGAGATTAAGATAATAATGTGGATGTAAAGAACAAGTTAATAATCTACCCTCTAGCTACATTATAGATATATTTTGAAACGAAGATCTCAATCTGATGTTACGCCTTGCTTGTTATTTTAAATTTCCAAATTAATCTCCAGGAGTTTTCTGTGACATTTGACCGGTGAGGAAATGTCTCAGTGTTTGACACTTGATCCACAGTTGACACCATTTACTGTTTATAAGATGACCACTCTCGATTTTATACAAATCGGTAAGTTTAGCACGACAAAACGACATCACATTTGCAAAGGGACCTAAAACTTCTAGGGTACTTACCGATGACATACAATACAAGTGCATAGCCACGAATTGATTGAAGTTGTGCAATAAAATTGAAGGAAAATTTTGAAAACCTGAATAGTCGATTACGTGCTATTCTTGCAGGTGGTCTCTTAATTATGTCGCGGTTGCTTCTATTACGGACAAATACAGCGGCAAATTTAAAATTGTCTTTCAATCCGTTACGGAACTCTTCCTCTAAACGTACTAAGTCCAGGATTGGTGTCAAATTCCTTAATGTGGTACCTACTTTGAAATGTCCTTATTTCGATGTTAAGCACTACTTCTACTGGAGATTGGTTAGGATCGTTGTTTGTTTACCTTTCTATTTCTTCAAATAACTCCTCAGTTATTTGCGCAAACTTTACCTTTACCGCTTTTAAACATGAAACATTTCGAAAACCGCTGCGCACGCGAATGTCTGCACCGCGAAGACCTTACACCGTTGCTGTGAGACCAATATCTTTCCAGGGCCACCATTTGTCTTTCAACAGCATACCCATGTCCCTGATGCGCACTTTCGCCATGATGCTGGGTGAAATAGACTTCGTCGGGACCTACGTGCAGCCATTCTACGAGTCGGAGACGGATCGCATCTTACCGTTCCCTATGCCAACCTTCATTATCCTCAGCACTTTCATGGTCCTGATGCCGATCTTGCTCATGAACTTGCTTATTGGTTTGGCTGTTGGCGATATCGAAAGCGTTAGGAGGAATGCGCAGTTGAAACGGCTGGCTATGCAGGTAACGTACGCAATGGAAGATTAAAATTTTATATACAAGGCGCATAGTGTACCAAAGTAATTTAGTTTATGGAAAAGGTCATGAAAACTTAACATAATCTAAATTCTAAACCTTTCTACGTTAATTCAAGTTGGAAAAAATGCTACTGAGAATAGATGCTTCCGTAAAAAATTACTTGAGGCAATAACGACTTTGGAGAAAAAATGCTTAATTTTGCTACTAACCGTAATAATATATTTCATTGCGATCAGTTCAGCAGTTGAAGCGTAAAGCTAAAGTGACTCACATTATTCAGTAGGAATGTAAGGTAGTTAGCCCAGGCGTAGTGTGAACATCTCTATCATTTCCCTGTTGAACTAGGTGGTGTTACACACGGAATTGGAGCGCAAACTGCCAGCGATCCTTCTAGAAAAGGTCGATAAGAACGAGCTGATTGAGTATCCTAACAACAAGAAGTGTAAACTCGGCTTCCTCGACTTCCTGCTGCGAAAATGGTTTTGCAATCCTTTCACTGACGACGGTTTGTATTTTTTGGGCTTATTTTCGATTTTTTTACTAAAACTGTACGTCATTGCCATCCACTTTGGGTATGTGTACCAAATTTCAAGTCAATCGGACGAACCGTTGAAGTGTTCCCTCCTGGACGAACAGACATCGGCACGTAAAAATGTATGAAAGGTTGCAAAGAAGAACCTTCATAAGATCAATTCGTTAGCGGTAGAAGTCCGTTGGCCCTACCAGGACAGTCGCCGCAGGTCGGTCCAGTGGTTGGTCTGATCTAAAGACATGAAATAAAGTGGATGGATTAGAACCACAGACTTAATATCGAAATAGATACCGCGAATTCCTGCATTTGTATGAAAACCAAGCTTGCCACTTTTCTCTACCTACTGTAATGTCACATAAGCGCTTTAGTGATGGGAATTGACAGTCCGAGTTAAACCGATTCAAAGGTGACGCCATTGGCAAGAAATACAGCCACCAAAAAAAAACGAATGCCTAAAATTTTGTAGTAAAGACTATACAGACGCGTCGATCACTGGTTACAATATTTTCTTATATTTGATGATTGTATGTGTTCTGTAAAATTCCAGCTGGCCTTGACTTGGTGCTGGAGAGCAGCGAGGACTACATCAGTGCTGAGCTGGACAAGCAGAAGCGACGGCTCCGGGAGATGTCGCAGCTGCTGGAACAGCAGCATACCCTCATCAGGCTGGTCGTGCAGGTTAGTCTTTACCCCTCGAATGAGATACGGTCCATCATAGTATATTAAGGGTTATAGAGACTAAATACGTTAGAATGCTGGGCACAACTCTAAGTATGAAAGGGCTTGGGCTATAGTTCCCACGCGCTCAGTGCGAATGAGGAACTTTACACACAACATCGAATAACATCGTCGCTGTATATAGATGATATTGTTCTGACAATGTTGCCCTTCACCGAACAGCTCGTGGTAATCAAATTTAATTTCGCACATAAATTCCGAAAAATTCAGTGCAATGGAACTAACAAAACTGGCTGACGTTTTCAGAAAATGGAGATCAAAACCGAAGCGGACGATGTGGACGAAGGCGTGTCTCCCGGTGACACCCGAGTGGTCCCGAGGTGGAGCTCGCCCCGGATCCGGAAGAAACTACGGACAGCGCCATCTTTTAACAAGAGCGCTTAACTAGACATCTCTAAATAAAGAAAAAATAACCAACCGTATAGCACTAGGTTATAAAACTTAAGAGGTCTTGTTTATTTAAAACGTAGGTTGAAAATATTTGTATTATTTTACATCATAACAAAAATCATAATTAAAGAAACTTAGCGTGTATTTTTCCCGTCATTCTGTCAATTGTAGGCTAGTAATAAATTAAAATTCATGTCTTGGCTGGATTCTTTATTATTTTTTATATCTTGATTTGAGCTACAAAATCATCTTTTTAATCAAGTATTCGGTATAAATAGTACCTTTTTTTTTGTCCCTTTATTGACCTTAGTATATACGGTTGGTATGATAAAACTACCCGCCGGGCTATTCATTAGCCCCAATAAAGTAATTTAGCTTTATACAAACAAAACACAAAACATTAAAAAACAGTAATTAAAAAGATCTTTTAAGAATAAATGACCATGTCACCGTCGATGCGACGAAAAAGTAAAATAAGAGTTAAGTTTAGTTCAAGGTTTACTATTATTTTGTAATGTTTAATTCTATCAGTAATTTACAGTTATCTTTACACCAACGCCGTCTATGTTAATATTCGATCAGTTAAGATTCTAAACAGCTTAGAAATTTCAGGTTTTTTTTTATTATTGAAGAAATTTAATGTACTTGTTTTTTATAAATAGTTAATATTCGTAACGTATCGTTGTTATAATAAACTGGAAGATAGTTGCGAGGTAATACCATCCTAGGGATAATATCGTTAATTTAATCGTTAGACCAATTTCCACTAGGTTGGTAAAGCCTGTTAAGAAATTTGTATTTTTGGAATGGCGTTTTGAAATGTACAATGTACTTAACTATAATGCATGATACCTGTCTAATTACTATAAGTACAAGTAGGTAACTAAGAGCTTAACTGTTAACATTTTTCTACGGAAAATTATGTCGACATTTTGAACAAGAAAAATAATTTATGAATTGCCATAACTGTTTATGAAATAACACCAGGCATCAGTGTTTTCTTTTTTTATTTATTTTCTGTTGGGACAAGTTTTTTCATGCCAGTTTCTATTTTTATTCGAACTACATAGTTCTTCACTTTCATCAATAGATGGCAGGAATTTCAATGCCAGCGCCACCTACATCACTTTAGGTAATATCCAGTTGTTTCCGTGAGATTTAATTAGTTCATGATAACAAGATACAGAGGGCGCTGAATTGAAATCAGTAAATAATGTTGAATGTAATCATGTCGGCCGATTTCATAATTTATTTTTTTATGCTCCTCAAAATATAAAATAAACGATTGATTCCTGTGGTGGCATCTTACTTATATTTACTTAAAATAGATAAATGAAATATTTAATACAGCTTGTTATTTTTTATAAAATCAAACCATTTTGGTAAATCATCAAATTACACTATTTATTTAAAATATACAAACAAATAATTGTGCTAGTCATAGTCTTTTATAGATACTGTAGTGTTTTTATAAACTGGTTTCCTTATTATATCGAACAACCGTTATTATGTTTTACTTATACGAGATTTTATATCTGTAACTTATTAAAATAGATACATAAATCGATGTTTTACTTTCCTAAGGCCTTACTATATAGGCTAGGCTTAGCACTGCAAAACGGTCTAGTCGCCTTGTGCGTGAGCGGGATAGTCTACCCGTCACTTTCTAACGTCTCTAGTTAGACAGTGACAGGTATAGTCTATCTCGCGCGTATCTCTACTCGCGCCCTGTCGTGCTAAGGGGGGTAAATGTGGGTCCGTTTAGGTTCTATACAACCTGCGTTCTGCGTTGTTATTGCGTAAGGTAACGGCAACAATGATGTCTCTTATTTAATAAACACTAAGGTATAGTCGTTTAAGAGCCTACTTCCATAAAATAAGTCCTATGTGGTGTCGGGATATAATAACACCTCTCCATTTCTTCCGTGGATGTCGAAAGGGGGCTAAGGAAAAAGATTCAGGTATGCTTTAGAGGACAGGCTAGCGACCTGTCACTATTGTATCTAAACTTAACATCACGCCTGTATTCCCAACAGGGGTAGGCAGAGCACACAAAACGCTACATAGACAAAACGATGACTATTTCACGTTCCGTGGCCACTTCTAGCATATACTTTTTGGTTTCAAGGTGGCAGGTACAATAGTGACAGGTTGCTAGCCTGTCGCCTAAAATGTACCAAAACCTATATCCTTAGTCGCCTCTTACGACATCCACGGAAGAAATGGAGAGATGTAATCCCGACACCACACGGGGACATCTAAGTATTGTATCTTTTAACTTAAAAACTAAAAACTAGAAAATATGCTAAAACTGGATACGAATACTAAAATAGTTGTAATAACGCTACTGGTTAGTGTTAATAATATACTACTATTATAATAAGTTATACACAGCGGATACAGTGAGAGTTGTTCTCAATTGGGTAATGACTGTTTTTTATAGAATTGTGTTATTAGGGTTCCGTACTCGGGGTGAAAACGGAACTCTATTAGGGGCGGCGCAGACGAAAGACTTTTTGTGCGATTGAGTCTGCGGCGCACAAAAAGTCTGCATGGATCGTATGCATTGTGCGCCGGACTTTTTGCGCTTCGTGTGTGTTACAGCATATAATTCCATAGGTTCTATTTTTACAGACTAAAAAGTCCGTCGCGGATACTCTGTCGTCTGCACAGGGCCTTGTTGTATGAGAGGCTCCCATACAACAATCGTATTTTTTGTGTATTTGGATAACAGATAAACACTCCATTCACTGAATATTTAGATGTATATCTACTTCAGAAGTAAGTAATGAAGTTAAAGTAAGTTAAGTACATATTTAAAGGGGGCTCCCATAGAAAAGACGTGTTTTTTTGCAGTTTTTGTAGAAAACCATTTTAGCGCGAGTCCGACTCACACTTGGCCGGTTTTTTATAGAATAGTGTTATTATTGTGCGTGGTTCCACTATATTGGACGGTCTCTACAACAAATATGTATATGGTTAACAATAACATTTAATAGTTTTGGAATTAGTACAGTTTGCATCGAATACCTAAATCCGTTTTATTCACATTCAACCATAGTATGAAATGCCGTGTGGTGTCGGGATAGAATAACACTTCTTCCGTAGATGTCGTAACAGGCGACTAAGGAAATACTTAGGTTTAGGTAGGTATGCTCTAGGCGACAGGCTAGCAACCTGTCACTATTCTACCTCTTCCATCTTTACTAACCTAAAACTATGCTAGAAGTGGCTGCAAAGCGTGATTGTATGTATGTATTTTGTATGTATGTATGTATAGTATGAAATGAAATGATATTTTATTTACTTTAGACACAATAGGTACACAGAAGTATTATACTCGTAGTTGTTCGATGACAATATTGTCTAACCAGATACGTTGGCATGCAAATAAATCTTGAATAAATTATTACAAATATTTTAAGTGCTCCTTACTTAAAATACTGGATACGTTTTCTATTTATGCCATTGAAATAGTTAGATAGATCTACCTGTGCGCGAATCACCATTCAAATTAAGATCATTGCTATTTACAAAGCGTAAAAATTATTCAACATTTAGGAAACAATCCAAGGAAACGGAAGTTCCTAGTGTATAATTAGAACAATTCACACCAAACATAAGTCAAACGGATGAAACATTTCCACAATAAACACTAAAACAAAACTCTATTAAAGCTAGGGAAAGGCAGCGCTGTCTTTCCTGCGAAAAGGTACGTTCTTACGTTCAACAACTTCGCGTGACTGTACCGGCCACTTACCAAGCGAGTTAACATTCCGTGACCAAAATTATCGCGGATTCACCCATTATCGTGACAATGGGAGAAATTCACCATTGTACCCCTCCTTTTAACGGCTATTTATATAAACTCACAACGCACGTTAATCATTTTGAACGGTTACAATCGAGAAAATGCTCGTGTGTTTAGTTTTTGTGTCGATGGCGGTTTTTAGTGAGACGACGGATGACCACCATTTTGGGAAAGGCCAGCTGGGCGGGTTTCCAAAATGGCGGATGGCTAACGTCAAGGGTGGAGACGAGAGAAAGGCGAGGTTCTGGCCGCAGAAGGAGAATAGGTGTAAGTACTTATTATCTAACTATTAATAATAAATTAAGTACCTAAAATGCAATAAGTATTCTGCTGCTTGCACAGCCCCAGCGTTTAACGTGGAAAGATATAAGTATGTTATATTTTGGGGAATGTATGCGTGTCTAAATTCACTAATTTTAATTCTAGATTTACATATTTTAGATTTATTTTAATTTTAGATTTATTGTAATTTTAGATTTAGATTATACATAATGCTTACACCGTATTACTATGATGATTTTTTGATGCTAAGGTTAAGTAATTTATTTATGTTACAGGGCAGTAAATGTAAATTTTTTACTTTTGTCTTATAAGATGAGTTAGAACAAAGGTCAGGTATGTTCTAAGCGACAAGCTAGCAACCTGATTTCCCTATTACGTAGGTAACTCCTTTCTTTAAACCCAATATTACGCTAAAAGTAGCTGCAAAGCGTTTCAACTGTCCCATTCATCTGGCTTCCTACTACCTGTTTCACTAATAGATAAGTAAACTTTAATTTATACAGTAAAACGCCCATTTAATGCAGGCTACACACACAGACTTATATTGAAATAGATACTGCATTTGTATAAAAACCAAGCGTGCCACTTTTTCTCTACCTACTGTAACGTCACATACTTATAATGAGCGCTTTGGTGATGGGAATTGACAGTCCGAGTGAAACCGATTCAAAGGTGACGCCGCCTTATTCAAGTTATCCTGTCTCTGGCCAGTTAAACCTAATATAAGTAGTAGAAAACTAAATGCAATCGCGTCAAAAGAAGAGCTTTGCTCCTCCTTTTTGGCACGCGAAGTACCTACATACACTTGAGTCATCTATTTCGATATAAGTCTGTGGCTACAAACGTAATGACTACTAAACGTAATGATGCTCGCCGTGGTTCTAGAATCCATGGAGTCGCCATTATCTTAAATATTTTTCGCTGTCAAATCAAAGTGTAAAAAAATAAATGTCCTGATTTATGCGGATATATCAGTAATTCATTAATTTTATCATAACTCTACACAAGTTACAGTTTACAGGTGACGCGATAAGAATATTATAATTACACGAGTAAGATTTACATAATCGATGTGCATCCTCTTTAATAGGTACTACTTTTGCGATTGTGACAGACTACTGACAAGTATTAACTGTTTACTACACTATTTTTTAGACTTCGAAAAAAATCTTATTCAAATTTGAACATAATGGCGACTCCATGGATTTTAGAACCACGGCGAGCATCCAAAAGTCATAAGCCTAGTAATGACGTAGCTATTAATCTGTGCAAAACGTTTCGTGACTTCCCCATTGTCTTCCAGTCTTATCGATCTTCACGGTGGTGACGTTCCCGAACGGAGGATGCGCAGGCGCGTCGGGCGACAACGGGACGTGCATGGCTGCGCGAGAGTGCTCCGCGCGCGGCGGGCAGGCCAGCGGGCACTGCGCGGGGGGCTACGGGCTGTGCTGCGTTTGTAAGTGAAGTCGGTTTAAGTGAAGGGAGTGAAGGCGAAGTTGTTTTTTAATAATTTAAGATTTTTATTGGAAAGTAATATTTAGTTAATAGCCTTTTTATGTCTTGGCTGTAGTATTTTAACCACGAGCGAATTAGTTATAATTTTATAATTTACATCATCATTATCTTATTAGAATAGCAACAAACTAAGACTAAACTAAATCGAGCAATAAAAAAACCGGCCAAGTGCAAGTCGGGCTCGTGATTAAAGGGTTCCGTACCAAAACAGCAAAGAAGACACGTTTTTTTCTATGAGAGCCTGCCTTATTAATAATAATAATAATTTTGTTTTTAGTACCTATTTGTTGTTGTACCTAGTGTAGTGACAATACGAACGCAAAACCTGTCAAAATTTCAATTTCCTAGCTATCACGGTTCTTGAGATAAAGCTCGTAGAATGGTGACCAAAAAACGGTCAAAATATTACGTACTTCATCATCATCATCATCATCAGCCTATATACGTCCCACTGGCCTCCTCTCAGTATGAGAGGGCTTGGGCGATAGTTCCCACGCGGGCCCAGTGCGGATTGGGAACTTCACACACAACGTTGAATTACTTCGTCACTGTGTGTAGGTTTCCTCACGATGTTTTCCTTCACCGAATAGCTCGTGATAAATATCAAATTCGATATCGCACATAAATTCAGAGGTGCGAGCCCGGGGTTTGAACGCACGACCCTCTGCTTGAGAGGCCACAGGTCGAACCGCTGGGCTACCACGGCTTCAGAAACTTCACAAACTACTATTAACTTGCAGTTATGACTTCCTGCGGTAGCACGACTTCAGAGAACGGGACGTACTTCGTGAACAGCGGATACCCATCGTCTTTTGATGGCACTGGGTCCTGCGAGCTGACAGTCGTGAAGTCACACCCAGATGTCTGTCAGATCAGGTACAGATAAAAAAAAAATTAAAAAAGTAATCCTAATTTCCCTTAGACACGGGTTCACGCAGTGGCTGGAACGCTTTCGCGGTCTTTTTGTTGTTTTTTATTGTGAAGAAAATGTTTGCGGATAGTTAAAAGAAAATACTTGCTAAACCTAATCCAATTTTTCCAGGCTTGACTTCAACCGCTTCACGATCGCGGGTCCGGAGCAGATGAACCACGTTTGTAACCAGGACCAGTTCATCGTCTCCGGGGGCAACCCGGTGCCAGCCATCTGCGGGGTCAACCAGGGCAGCCACAGTTGAGTACTGTTCTGTTAAGCTGCGTCTACGCTAGACGAACCGAGCACGAGCGGAGGACGAGTCGAACACAATTCGTATAGTGTGGACCGACTTAGGGTCTCCCCACATTAGTCGACGCCTCTTCGGCAAA
>BHDV01063569.1:0-17785 GCA_005406045.1 Adoxophyes honmai
AATAATAGTCTAAATAAAATTATGCATTCCAAGGGGATCCCCCGTCACCTGTATGTTGTCCAACTGAGTGCAGGTGAGGATTCAAAAGTACAACCCCCGATTATTTCGCCTTGTCGCATGATTTTTGTACCGCGTTGCGGAATAATGGGTTAGAAGCAGTATTGAAATAGTATGAAACTGGTGCCGTAAAAAATCAAACGACCCAATGTTCCCTGGGAATAGTCGGAAAATAAAAAGAAAATCTGACTTTGTGGCTCACCATTTCATCAACATGGGCCAGTAGTCTATTACTAGCCAAGTGTAGAATCTAATTAAAAATCAAAATGGAAGCACTTCGACTAACGTAATAACGTAACAACCGTAAAACCAGGTCCCTAACTCAGGTAAAGTGCACAAGCAGGGATTACTAACGGGACGGTAGTAAAAGCTAGATACAAAGCTGAGGTACTCAGATATAAACGTAGGCTAGCTTAACTAGTAGATAAAGTAAACCAATATTGTGAGAGGTCTATGCGTGAGGGCGCTGTTTTTAAAATCTACAGTACTGGGTTTAATTATATATCCCCGTGTGGTGCCGTATTAAAATACCACCTCCCCCTTTCTTCCCGTGGGTGTCGTAAGAGTCGACTCTGGGAAAGGGTTAGTGTATTGTGGGCGATGGGTTAGCAACCTGTCACTGCAATATCACGTTTAACCTTCTGGTTACTGGTTACCCTGAAATTGCTAAACGTGGCAATGGATTTTTTAATTCATGTGCTCTGCCTACGCCTCTTGGGAATAAAAAAGGCTTGAGAATATGTATGTATGTAGAAGTGGCGTCGAAACACGAAATGGTCATTATTTTGTCTACGTTGCCATTGGGGAATACAGGCGTGATATGTATCTAAGTTAACCGATCAATTTCTAAAAAAATCAGTCCACAGGAAACGAAACGCACAAGCACTTCCCACAAAGGCTTGCTAAGCGCTCAATTGGAAAACAAAACTACCTACGCCCAGCCACAGCGTCCGGACGATGAAGTTGCTACAAGCGGCCACTTGCTAGCTATTCAGTAGCAGTTAGCTGTCCATTCCTGCTCGAACGTGCTACTTAGAGTAACGAAGCTACCGGAGACGACAGCTACTAACTTAATTTTTACTGGAACGAGATAATACTTAATTACATGAATAGATAGATCACGCCTGTGTTCCCAATTGGAGTAGGTAGACAATACGAAACGCTACATAGACTAAACTGTGACTATTTCACGTTTCGTAGTCACTGCCAGCATATTTTAAGGTACAATAGTGACAGGTCGCTACCGTGTGGTGTCAGGTTTAGAATAACATAAATTTCTTCTATGGATGTCGTAAAGGCCCCGAAAGAATTTGTTATGGTACAGTACCAGTCGTCGCTACCAACAAAATGTATACAGCTCTATAGGGAGTTACTCACCTGGTGTCCGTTGGTTGCGCAACCATTTCATACATTTGACGACTGGTTGCGCCGCCGTGGTGTCCCGGTGAAATATAGCCCTTAGTGATAGGCTGGCGTTGGCATATTATGAATCCTTGCATGCGGAAGTCAACTTACATTCGGCCAGTATACTAATAGAAGATTAAATTAATGCAAATGTCATCTCCATTTAGTTCACTTCTCCAAGCGCGCAACATGTTACCTATCCGAGTCTGTACCTTACTGCCTATGCACGGTGCGGAGTGAAAACCATTCCCAGTTCGTAATTACTAACGACCAAACAGTCTACAGCTGACAATGTTTGCAATGCAGAATGGCACTTTGCAACAGTAAACTATAGTGATGACAACTGAGGCAAAAACATAATTTCAGAGCGTCTAGTGTTATAAAGACGTTCAAGAAAGGCGTCAATTTCGTTTGCGTATTAACACGAAGAATAGGAATGATGACAGGGTTAAAAATATCATTCTAATTAGTCCGTAAGTTAGATTATGGAATAATTAAAACACGTATTTTTTGGTTTATCAAATAATTAAACATCGACAAAGGTACAGATCATTAAACTTCCTGGGTGGGGGCTCGTGACGTCACGTCTTGGCAAAAATTGTACTCAAACGTGACGTCACTGGAAACTTCAGAGCACGGTATCCACGTCATTTCTTGCTGGTCAAATAAAAGAAAAAATATGTGTACAATATCTGACGGACTAAATAGTTTTTGTTAGTCATCTACCCAATAGGCTAGATGACTAGAAAAACTATTTAGTCCGTCAGATAGACTAGGAAAAAATATTGTACCCATATTTTTTCTTTTATTTGACTGACGAAAAATGACGATAGTACAGCGCCTAAAAGTTTCGCGTGACGTCACGTTTGAGTAAAAATTGTACTGATTTTTACTCAAACGTGTCAATCTGTACCTTTGTCGTTGTTTAATTATTTGATAAACTAAAAAATATGTCTCATTTTTTTCCAAAACTAACTTACGGACTAATTAGAATGATATATTTTAACCTTGTCATCATCCCTATTGTATTGACGTAGTTTTCACACTCCGACTGTACGTAAACCGTTACCAAAACACGACACCACTTCACTGCTTCTCCTGCTCACTGTACCAAACACTAGACGAGTAAACAACGAGGCTATGCAAGTTTTGGTCACACTACGACGTCAAACTCCATTTTAATTGCCACCAGATTGCAGATTGATCGTAGCTTTGGTATTGACGAAAGATATACACTGGTTCTCTATTGGAAGGCATAAAGTTTTTTAGACTAATATTGTATCGCATAACACTTTTCGCCGAAATTGTTTTTTGCATAATCATCAATACGCATATTTTTTAACGCATAACATTAAAAAGCATAAATACAGGAAGCATAATTGTCATCAAGACTAATGTTTATAAGCATAAGCATAAATAGGCATAATAATCAAATGGCATCATATCAACATGCATAACAGTATTATGCCAAAAAATAGTAAAGTTTTGTGCCAATGGCTCGTAGTAATTATTGATGTATTATTTAGGAACTAAATCGATGTCGATAATGGTCCGCGAACAATTCCGCGATGTTCAGGCGCTTCGCGCCTGGATTTCATACTAACCTAACCTAACCTAATAATAGTAAATACATGGTAAAAACGAAACTGAGTTTTTAAATTATGCATAAAGACATTTATACCAAATAATTATTAGCCCAAACAATAGTATGCGTAATGTGTATTCGGCCAATACAAATTAGTCCAAATGACATTATGCTATTAGCGTAGTATGCCAAAATAGTATTAGGCCAAAGTATTATTATGCGAAAGTACTGTTATGCCAAATCAATTATGCGAAACAATAATAGTCTAAATAAAATTATGCATTCCAAGGGGATCCTATATACACTATCTATGCGTAAATGAACAACAGATATGTGTATACGAGTAGGTACGCGAGAACTCGTAAAATTGGATAAAAGAATAACAAAACACAAGTCATTCGCGCTTCTAACAACGCACGTACACACATCTTTACCATTTTTCAATTGAAGTTGGCAATCGTGTCAACGAAGAAATGGGCAAAATGATTTTTGTTCCTTGCGAAGTATGAGTGGTATCAAACTTATTGATAGGGTGCGTAATAGCGTGATTAGAGAGAAGTGCGGTCTGAAACAAGGGTAGAGAAAGGTATGCAGCGTTGGTTTGGGCACGTGGAGAAAATGGATGAAGCAAGGATATGTAAGCAAATTCACAAGGGAAGTGTGTTAGGGCAAGTCGGTCGAGGGCGCCCTCGAAGAATGTATATCGACCAGATCGGCGATGTACTAAAGGTAGGCCAAATTAGGAGTACCCGAAACCGTCGAGCGTGTATGACGAGAGTGATGAATGTTAGTGAAGCGAAAGAAGTATGTCAGAATAGAAGCGAATGGCGCTCTGTTGTTTCTGCCTACCCCGCAGGGAATAAGGAGTGACGGTTATGTATGTATGTGTATGAATTTTATGTCCACAGAGATCTTTCCTGTCCTGTAGGGCAGATCTATCTCGCGGACATAAAACTATTGTATTAGGAAACCTATACCTTATCGGTTTAGGTAGTTAAAACAATGTAAACAATCTTGACGTGTCTTTTTATTTAAACGTACACTTTATAAATCGAAATCTTTACATTTTACAATTTAGGTATGAAAAAATCATTTACTTTCGTAATTGAATTGTATAGTGTAACGATTTTCATTTTTAAACTGTGTATTTCAATAAAAAGATTGTTTATATTGTTTTAACTACCTAAACCGATAATGCTTTGTTTGAACGGTCTAGTAGATGGGGAAGCATACTAAATATACTCGATCTTTCTTACTATAATTGTTGAGTATAATAAACCTTTGACTTTTAACATGTTTACTACTATTTGCGTACCTTAAACAATAAATAAATAGTTATTTACTGATGTAATAATTGTCAAACGCAATAGTTTTTATGATTGAGAAACAATTCAAGCTAAGCTTTTTAAAAATATTTTGCCACTATCATTGCAATATTTTGTGCTTTTATTATTTCAAAGTCTGAAAAAACTGACATTTAACTAGCCGACCACTATAAACGTATTGAATACAATACAGTGTCGCACTCACACATACAAGCGCAAGCGAACGCATACGCCTTACGCAAACAAAATTTTTATTTCAAAACGTACTCCAAATGCGTGAGCTGGATTGAGTGCAACGAATGCACGCGCACATCGCACAATCCTGTACAAGACAGATTATAGCGCACAAAAAGCATCTTGGTACTTTTATCAGCCGCTGCATATTGCGAATAGCTGCGGATTTCCCACTGCGCCGGAGAGCAAAGGCATGTAGGTTTGACAATGACGGATGACTGAAAAAAGTCGATGCATGCGGCGTGAGCGTGCATGAGCCGAGCTTGCGGGCAATGCAATTTATTAAGTCTTTCACTGGATGGAGTTATACGCTTTTTTATACTTCTAAGTAAAATAGAGGGAATTTTCTGTTTTTGATTTCGTTCGTTTCAACGCAGTTTCGCGGAAAACTTCATTTACATTGCAGAGCGGCAGTTTTTTACACATATTTTCTGTGTATATGTGTGGTTTTACTCAAATCTTTAAAAAATACATGTGCTAAAAGTGGCCACCAAACGTGAAATAGTCATGGTTTTGTCTACGTAGCGTATCGCGTGCTCTGTCTACCTAATTTGGGAATTTACTAATTTTATTATAAAATACTTTTAAAATTTAAATTTTAAAAGTCATTAAAGTTAGTTTTTAAGATATATTTTGTTCCATTTTTATAACTCCTCCTTTGTTCAGTGCTCGATATACAACAATAGAGTTCATTCAACAGAAATAACCAAGAACCAGCCATCAGAATGAGTTTTAAGGCCACAACAGATGCTGGTCCGTCTATATTAGGACACCTACGCTAGGTGCGTGTGTTTCTATGTCAATGACGAGGTAAGTATCAAGATTACTATGAATGCGTGAGCGCGTGAAATTGCCGGATAGATGCTTCCGCCCAACATTTAAATTATACATACAAGTAAAATTATAAACCGTAAAAAAATACAAACCTTTAAACAAGAAACTAACGTAGACTCACTCATCTTCAAATTTAATTTAACCCTTGCTTCAATCTTCTCGTGACCACGGTCGCTGTAACGCGGCCGAAACTTCGAGACTATTAAAATCATACTTATACGTGATAAAGTCCCACGTTATATTAATAACTAGCGACCCGGCCCGGCTTCGCACGGGTCCAATGCTGATACTAAAATATTACGGATTTTTATACCCTTGGTTACATTATTGACGATTACCAAAGAACTCTAATTTTTTTGAAAATGAAACGTAGCCTATGTCAATTCGGAAGAATGTAGCATAATAGGGATTTTTTTTTAATCGGCCCAGTACTTTTTGAGCATATTCACTACAGACATACAAAAATACAAACAAATCTTTCCTCTTTATAATATTAGTATAGCACAAAACATAACCTAAAATATTTTTTTTCTAAGTGAGCTTCTTACACAGTTGTCTCCGACTTAAAAGTGACAGAAAAAATACACAACAGTTGATTGGCCTACCTAATATTTTTAACCTCAAACAAAACGCGAAAATCTCAATTCCACACGAGTTCATTAAGAACCAGTGAACCCAAATCACGAATCTTCAACGGTCGAAATTAACAAAATTCAAGAGTTTATTAATTACGGTACAAATTACGAGACCTCTTGAGACTCGAGACACTCCGAATTCTGGTTCCATTGCAAAGTTTCTCCAAGAGTCGTTGGTACTTAATTGCGATTTTTCGTCTCTCAACCGTTTAAGTGGGAAAATGACTTATATTAGCTAAGTATTTTAAAAAGTTGTGTTCGTGGGTAAATATTCGGGCGTTTGAACCGCTGTCATTATTCTCAACACTTTTTTTATCAGATATTGTTGGAAATGTTTATATAATAGTCTAGTGTGTACCTATTTGCAAAACATAGACACTATATGACACACTTATTATAACAATTTCTAAATAAATCTAGTAAAAAAAGTGTTGAGAATAATGGCAGCGGTTCGAACGCCCAAATATTTACCCTCGTGCATTATTTCATTGCATTTAAAATAAATAGATTTTAGTTACTGATGTCGGATTGGAATAACACCTCTCTATTTCTTCTGTGGATGTTGTAATAGGGGACTAAGGAAATAGGTTTAGGCGTTCTTCAAGCGTCAGGCTGGCAATCTGTCACTATTATCTCTGCCATCTGGTTTTAAAACTGAGATTATGTGAAAAAGTCTGCGAAATGTGAAAAAGTCATGGTTTTTTTTTTACCTATGCAACGATTCGTGTGCTCTGCCCATCCCATTTGGAAATGCAGGCGTGATGTATGTAAAGCGTCTTAAGTCGATACAGAGAACAGCAACGGCTAAAACAAAAGCAGTCACAGTACGTATGAGACATGAGGTTTGTATACAGTCACGAACCGGGATTATTGAGCCACTTGCCACTGTTCGCAATTTAGACGTGTAATCAATGACCGATGTGACCGATTAGATGTTATCTATTGGATTAGTATTACACGACCAAGTTACAAACATAGGTAACTCAACAATCCCGGTTCGCGATGGTATGTATCTATACCGAAGTCAACCCTAACCAACTCCCAACGCAAATTACGTAACCCTGTCATGTATGAAAACAAAAACACGATACTTTCACCCAGCTAATTTAAATTTAACCTCAAAATGGCCGCGCTGTTCAATTCTAAGCTCTAAGTCTCGGTAATAAGAGCGTGGTAACAAGTCGCAGGTACGAGTTGTAATGAAAGTCGTGAACCCGGTGTTCGTTAATTGCAACTGAAACCGTGTTTTGGTGGTTAAGCGTGTCACACACGAAGCAGATACGGTATGATATCTGTACATACATACATACATACATACATACATCACGCCTGTATTCCCAAGAGGGGTAGGCAGAGCACATGAATTCAAGAATTCAGTGCCACATCTAGCAATCTCAGGGTATCCAGATGGTTAAACGTGATATTGCAGTGACAGGTTGCTAGCCCATCGCCCACAATACACTAACCCTTTCCCAGAGTCTACTCTTACGACACCCACGGGAAGAAAGGAGGAGGTGCTATTCTAACCCGGCACCACACCTACCTATCTGTACCTGGACGGATATCTGTCAATATCGCTTCCTATAATCAATGAGCTAACACACAGCGCAGGTAACTTACATTTTACCGTCACGTCTCTGTTGGCATCGACATAAACATAATCAAGGAAAGATGGCATTTATACGCAGATAGAATATGATCGCATCTGCATAGTGTGTGACACGCTTTACAAAAGCAAGCGCATCCCTACCACAAAACACGGATAGGAACAGAAGTCCATCTTCATACAAAGTGCGCTTAAACGCGCACAGACACGATATCTCGGAACAGTGGGGAATAAACCGAGTGCAATTGCCGTCCGCTTGCGAAGCGCGTTTGTGGACGATTTTGCAACCTTTTCAAGCATAGCTAAAATGGCAGACGTAGAGCAAAAATCGAATTCCACGTAGAGTCGCGGGATATAGCTATCATCATCATCCAGCGTATAAACGTCGCACTGCAGGGCACAGGCCTCCTCTCAGCACGAGAGGGCTTGGGCTATAATTCCCACGCGGGCCCAGTGCGGATTGGGAACTTCACACACAACATTGAATTGCTTCGCCACTGTGTGCAGGTTTCCTCACGATGTTTTCCTTCACCGAGTAGCTCGTGGTAAATATCAAATTCAATATCGCACATAAATTCCGAAAAATTCAGAAGTGCGAGCCCGGGTTTTGAACCCACGACCCTCTGCTTGAGAGGCCACAGGTCGAACCGCTGGGCTACCACGGCTGGGATATAGCTAGCATTGTAAAAAATGTTTTAAGTGTCACTTGCAGAAAACGGTCAAATAATTTGATACCTCTGCCACTCTGAACCTATTCGCAATGAGCCGCACCGCGGCCGAAACATCGAGGTTTTTTTTTTTGTTGGTTAGTTTTTTTTATTTGAGAGAAAAAAACAGATAAAAAAATCGTGAAAGTAGAAGTCAAGTTCGTTGCGAAAGCAACTCATTTATACTTGTAACAAATCCCTTATTCGATTTTATACAATAATGGTGAATAATTTAAACTAAACCTTACCTTTAGTAACTAAAAACCCGCGCCAAAGCCGTCAACGCCATCTAGCGCCACATTTGTAAACTCACCAGCGCCGGGCAGGGTTGTGCGAGTCACTTACCTGCAAAAAGACGGGTATATTAAGTGGTGGTTTTCGACAAGCGAAATGAGAGCACTCCACTGAATAGGGTTGTCACGAGCACATCTAGTGCATGTTTTTTCATCGAAATTGCATGGAATATGAAACTCACAAAGTGATAGCGAATATTATTATAATAAAAGATGACTTCAAATTGATGATACAAAATTAGTACTGCTTACTCAGTTAATGCGAAGCAACATAGTGCATTAGTTCAATTACTTAAATTAACCCGATAAAATTTTAGATTTTCATCTAGAGTGAAATGAAATAAATGATTAAAACAAATGAGTTTCTACATTCCACTGTCTAGCATTAGCTGTGTAAGATGAAACACTTATTTTGTATCATTAATTTGAAGCCTGTATTAAATGATTGCTATTTTCATAGACATTAAGTTGGAAGTCAAATGGTCAAATGTAAAAATGACAATTCTACCGACTGGGGCCGAATAAGAGATACGAATCTTTTCTATAAAATACCACATAAATTTATTATGTCTTGGAGAAAATGGAGAGGTTTTAATCTAAACCCGACACCCCATGGAGTTCTCAGAACTATCTACAAATGTTACATCTATACTATCGACTGTTTTGTCTAAAGGCAAGTTTGAGGCAGCCCTAGCCGTCGATGAGGCAATTAAAGGCATTGTGAAGGCCTCATGCCTCGCGAGGCGGGAGGCCTGACGGGGTAATTGTCTCTTGGCCTGCCAGCAAGAGTTAGAATAGATTTCGTAACATACATACATACATACAATCACGCCTATGTTCTCAAAAGGCACAGCACATGAAACTTGATATTGACAAAACCATGATTTTAACTATTTCACGCTTCGCCACTTCTAGCGTAATTTTAGGTTTGAAAACAGATGGAAGAGTTAGTATAATAGTGACAGGTTGCTAGCCTGTCGCCTAAAGCATACCTAAACCTATTCCCATAATCGACTTTTACGACATCCACGGAAGAAATAAGTGTTATTCTATCTCGACATCACACAGGACAACATAACTATTTGTAACTATTGAACATAATCACCGTACGATCAAGAAGTATGTATCAAGAATAGTCAAATTTTCTAATGTAGTAATGGTTCATAGCTAGCTAGAAAATTATATACCAAAAAATAGATAAAAAAGACTACGAGTGTGACACGAGTCGCAGGATAATCTATATCTATCACCGTCTAACTAGAAATGTCGGAAAAGGATGGGTAGAAGCCGGCTGGCAGTGGAACGCATAGTATTTGATGGTGATGAAGAGATAGGTTTGTGCTTTAGTTCCCACGCGCGTCCACACAACATTCGGAATTACTTCGAATTGCTTCGTCGCTGTGAGCAGGATTCCTCATGGTATTTTACTTTACCTAATGCTCGTGGCATCGAATTCGATTTCGCACATACATTTCGATTAAATTAAATTGTGTGAACCTAGATTCCAACACACGACTACGTGTGAGGCCTCAAGTGAAGCCGCTGTTCCACGGCTATTCAATATTTAATTTAGAATGTCATCGTCACTTTATCCGCGTGGTGTCGGATTTAGAATAACACCTCTCCATTTCGTCCGTGGTTGTCGTAAGAGGCGACTAAGGAATGCGGTTAAGGTATATTTTAGGCGACAGGCTAGCAACCTGTCACTATTATTCCTGCCGCTGCCCACTCAAAACCTAAAAATTATGTTAGAAGTGGCCAAGAACCGTGAAATAGTCATAGCTTTGTCTATTTAGCGGTTCGTGTGCTCTGCCTACCCGGTTTGAGAATAGAGGCGTGATGTATATGTATACGTATCATCACTTTTATGTACTGCAGTCATGCAAATACTCAAGACAGCTTAAAACTATGTCAGAAAGACATTTTCTACAAATAAACATTATTTTTAAACAACTTAAGTAATTAAAGAAAACCTCTTACTATCCCTAAACGAACCACACGCCACCATAATAAACTTGGATGCCAAAATACCGCACAAAACACTTAAAAACTAAGTAACTTACGATGCCCGGAACATAATTACTAACCAGTACGCCGCTGCACGGCTAATAGCAAATAATAGAGTTTAAAACACGCAATGTAACGCAAACAGCTATTAAAAACACATCAAAAACAACTCTGTGTTTTGCTGTGCAAATGGACATAATTAAAAGAAACGCGTGTCAAGTAAAACAAAAAACGAAGAATTAGGGTCATGAAGTTCTTATCTGTATTGACTTTAAAAATAAAGTCCCTTTCCAACATAATGCAAAATCTTGCCTCAGAAAGGAAATACATTATTTGTAATTATAAAAAAATACACTCACCGGCATCGAAAAAGTGTCAAATTACATTTAGTTGTCTACGAAAACTAACCATTTTTCGCTGTCTGTGAGTGTGTAGCGCGAACTTGACAGAATATCAGTACTATAAAACGCACTGCAGGTCAAAAGTGAATAGCTATTTTACTGTTTAAAAAAATTAGATAAGGATTGGTCGTTCTGTAAGTACCTCCATGACCTCCATGTTATTTTTTATCTTTGTATTAACTTAACTTTACCCCATTGATATAAAATTTGCCTACGCACTCTACCAAAAACCTTAATCGGACAACAAAACAAAAACAATTGAAACTCGACATTTTAGTTACAAAATAATACCCGTCGCACTAACAGCAAAAAATAATTAAACTAACAAAACAGATTTCGCGCGACAGGTAACCCCTGTCACATTTCCATTCCGGATGACGTGCGTCAGGACGATGATTAGATTAAACTTTCAGTACAACAAACCGTTTTAAAATAATCGAATCGAAAATTCAGATTTTGTTCACGAACCTGAAATAAACCGATTCACGTTTTTATTGAGTTTGGTTAATTTTTTTGATATTCGACGGTTAATTCATCAATACTAGCACGCTTCACGTAAATGGAATAATTGGAGGTTTTAGAAAAACATGATCCGAACGAAGATAAAAGGATATACATACATACATACATACTCACATTACCCCTGTATTCCCAAAAGGCCTCATCTAGCATTTTTTTTTGTTTTGAGTAGGCAGGTATAGTTAGTTAGTTATAAGATAATAGTGACAGGTTGCTAGCATCATCATCATCATCAGCCTATATACGTCCCACTGCAGGGCACAGGCCTCCTCTCAGTATGAGAGGGCTTGGGCTATAGTTCCCACGCGGGCCCAGTGCGGATTGGGAACTTCACACACAACGTTGAATTACTTCGTCGCTGTGTGCAGGTTTCCTCACGATGTTTTCCTTCACCGAATAAGCTCGTGATAAATATCAAATTCGATATCGCACATAAATTCCGAAAAATTCAGAGGTGCGAGCCCGGGGTTTGAACCCACGACCCTCTGCTTGAGAGGCCACAGGTCGAACCGCTGGGCTACCATGTCGCATGGTCGCTAGCATGTCGCCTAAAAATATTACTTAACCTATTGCCTTAGTCGCCTCTTACATCTATGGAAGAAATGGACAGGTGTTCGAAACCCGACACGACACGGAAAACAAAACACAATTCTTAATAATCAACAAGCAGTCGCAACTAAAGCCCGTCACACATTAAGCAGATACGGAAAGATATCTGTTACAGAACATATATCTGTCAATATCGCTCTCTATACAATTCAATGAGCTACCACACACTGCGCAGATTTACCGTCAGGTATCTTTTGACATATGGAAAAATGGCATTTATACGCAGATAAAATATTATCGTATATGCGTAGTCTGTGACGGGCTTAAAATCACAGACTCCGCAAAAACAACGCCTCATAACAATCGACCGATTTAAAAGCCTAATAAATGCACGAATCAAATATTAATCTTCTTAAAAACGTCGAACGTTAACAAAACTCGCTACCTAAATATTAATTCTTGCTTCTATTTACTCCTCTTAGTCGGTATTGGTGAATTTGCTTGATAAATCGACCGGCCGAAATTATTTCTTCCATTCATCCGGTAAAATATTACTCCCGGACTAATGAATTCATTTCAATAGATGCCGATGGGTAGATCTATATGACGGATAGTGGATAACTCCGAAAGTAGGGCGTCTTATGAATGACGGAGGAACAATAGATAGGGATGAAGTTGGTACGAAGTTGCTGAAGGTTGAAATGCAGTGGACGGTTTCTGTAATAAAGTACCATAACAGGTAACAAAAAGGCGCTTTTTGCCATCTTTTATCACAAAACATATAAGTAAATAATCAAGTGTGTGTACTTCACTTTTCATACCTACGCTCTGCGGTCGCTCTAGGGACGTAAATTTTGTCGTATTCACATGAAACTATAGTATTAGTGGCATTTGTGTCTAGATGTGTGATTTAATGTAGATAAATAAGTAAAAGTTTCCCCGTGTGGTGGCGGGTTAGAATAGCACCTCCCCCTTTCTTCCTGTGGGTGTATTGTGGGCGATGGGATAGCAACCTGTGACTGCAATATCACGCTTAACCATCTGCTTTCCCTGAAATTGCTAAACGTGGCACTGGAGTTTTGAATTCACGTGCTCTGCCTACCCCTCTTAGGAATACAGGCGTGAAAATATGTATGTATGTATGTAAATAAGTAAAATGTTTCTATTTTAATGCAATTTTAATCAAATTACGACGTTACCTATATTGCGACGATTTCGACATTGCGTGAAAGCGAAATGCATCATTATTATAAGTTAAAGTGTAATAAATTCCCATTCTTATGCACATTTTTTTACAAAAAGCTACTAGAAAACACTGTCAAGGCATTTCATTTAAGATACTTGTTACAATTTTACAGTTTCGGTAGTTACACTTGAAAAGGACGCAGTCAAAATTCACAGAAGCGCGTATTTCTCACTTGGACGGTAACCGCGCTCGGACTGCCAACTATTCCGAGATATTGCGTCTGTGAGCGGTGTCTATGTTATATTTTAATGAGAAAAACTGCATGCATGCATATTCTCACGCCTGTATTCCCAAGAGGGGTAGGCAGAGCACATGAATTCAAAAATCCAGTGCCACATTTAGCAATTTCAGGGTAACCAGATGGTAAAACGTGATATTACAGTGACAGGTTGCTAGCCCATCGCCCACAATACACTAACCCTTTCCCAGAGTCGACACCCACGGGAAGATAGGGGGAGGTGCTATTCTAACCCGGCACCACACGGGATATGAGAAAAACTACAGATAAGAAATAAGAACAGCTTTTCATGAAATTTCAAATGCAACTCAAAATCTTAGGAGTAATGGCTACAGAAATAAACAACGCAAACTAAAACTTTAACCACCAAGTTTGTGAACTAAAAGTGTTTTAGGTTCAACGTTAAACTATATAATTATTCCCGTAAATCAACAAAGTAAATGGGCGAAGAAAACGCAACGCAGTTAAAGTCGTAAAGGCTGAAACACATCGACCTATTGGGACCTATTTGAAGAAGCTAGATGGTAAAACATACTAGATGTTATCTGTTACTTTGTCCCGTGTGGTATCGAGTTTAGAATAACACCTCTCCATTTCTTCCGTGGATGTCAAAAGAAGCGTCTAGGGAAGTAGGTTAGGGTATTCTTCAAGCGACAGGTTAACAACCTGTCACTATCATACATACATGAATAAGCCCTGACTATTTAAGCTTTGTAGCCACTTCTAACATAATTGTAGTTTTAAAAACAGATGGAAGAGATATGACAGTGACAGGTTGTTAGCCTATCATTTAAAGCATACCTAAATCTATTTCCTTAGTCGCTTCTTACGACATCCACGGAAAAAATGGATTGGTGTTATTCTAACTCGACACCAGACAGAAATTTTGAACTTAACCCATTCTTGGTCACTGTGCCAATTTGGGAACACTTAAAATTAAGGGAAAAATTTAAATTGTTGACGCTAAATGTAATATGATTGGGTACAGTTTTATAATAATAAATAAATCTCCACCTTGTCGACAATAACGTCGCTCCAAACTCTACCGAAAAGGTGAGAAAACTCGCAAAAATGCCTAAAAAAAAAAATTTTTTTTTTCTCATTTCCTAATTCCTTTTATCCTCTTTAATTATAAAATCAACAAATTTTTGATGAATCTCTGCTAGTTTCATTTTGACCATTAATGGGTTAAAACCGTGTTAAAAGTGGCTAAGAAGCACGAAAAAAATCAAAATTTTATAAATGTAACATTTCGTATGCTCTGCCTTCCTCATTTAGGAATACAAGCGTGAACTTTATACATAAAGTTCTCTATACATAAAAATCTCGATTGTGTGTATTTTTAAGTCCAAAATGTTTACATCCGCAATGCAGTGTCTTGTCCTAATGAGGGAGGGCCGTCGCCATGCACCACGATGAGTTCCAAGACGGCAGGACAACTTGTGTTGCTGCATCATTGCTTTTTGCGGCTAGTTGGGGCAAGTTTATAGCTAGATTACAGACGTGACCAAGCGAGGATATTTCTGCAGATATACCTAAAGACATACGTAAGGCTCAATTCATACCAGAAGAGCGGCGAAGGGCGGCGAAGCAGAGCGCAGTAACAGTGTCATGAGAATTTTAACTTTACTTCCATTACAATAAGACTTATTATCGCATTAGAAACTCCAACGAGGCGCGCGGATGCCCGCGGATCCGCGGGAATTTCGGCGAATTCCATAAACGAAGCCGTGCGACTGCGCGAGACGTCGCGGGAATGCCCGAGGATGCTCGAGCAGTCGCGAGCGGCCGCTGGCAATATCCCGCCCAGAGATCTTGGACTTCCCGCGCATTCCAACGACTTCTCGAGCAGTCGCGGGAATCCTCGCGCCTTCTCTACCGAGTGGGTCGCTGCGCTTCGCCGCCCTTCGCCGCTCTTCTGGTGTGAATTGAGCCTTAGGTTACAAAGTCTTTTTGTTTTTTGTTTTCAAAAGGTTGGCGACGGGCTGAAAACTTGTCACTGTTACATGAATCTCTAATAGCTAAGTCCACAACAGTGCGCTTTCACGTTTACCTTGCGTCTTCCTCTGACGCATGCCCGTGCAACCACCAATGACAGCGCATGCCGCCAGCGCGTCTTCATTGAGGACGAATCTAGTATCAGCGCATGCGCTATGGTTGCACGGGCATGCGTCAGAGGAAGACGCAAGGTGAACGTGAAATCGCACTGCTGTGGACTTAGCTTATCAATAAGCTAAAATCCAGAAAGTGAAATGGACATGTTGAGTTTTTTGTACTCTGTCTACCCCCTATTTGGGAATACAGGCGTGATCTATGTGTCTATGTAGTACAGTCAAGGACTTCAATTCATGAGCCACCATGGAATCATTTCACAGTAAACGTCATAGTGACATCCTATTAATTATCAAAGGAAATCGTAGTGACTTTTTCTTTGAAAAGGTTCCATGGTGGCTCATGAATTAAAGTCCCCGACCGTACTTATAAGCCGCTTCGTATGTCATTTGTGAAACAAAAATAAAAACCAGAACCGTTTTTTAGCCATTTTGCCTGTTATGTTAATGTACACTAGCATGTCCTTTACGGCGGATCCCAATATTCAATCTTTCGACGGTTTGGCTTACTGACGATAGGAAAATGAGATATGTAACGGATCGTATTTGGGGCCCAATCAAAGTCAAGACAGACATTTATTAACATAATTTCATTGTTGATTGTTTCTGCACTAATAGACTACTGGCCCATGTTGAAAAAAATATGGGTCATCTGAACCACCAGGTGACCTATCTAGAACAATATAAGAGCATAAAATAATAAGATTCAGCACTATGCCGTCACTTGTAAGCTGTCCCACTGAGTGCAGGTGAGAATTCAAAAGTACAACCCCCGATTATTTCGCCTTGTTGCATGATTTTTGTACGGCGTTGCGGAATAATGGATTAGAAGCAGTATTGAAATAGTATGAAACTGGTGCAGTAAAAAATCACACGTCAAATTTACCCTGGGAAAAGTCGGAAAATAAAAAGAAAATCTGACTTTGTGGCTCACCATTTTATACGGCAACGCCGTACAAAAATCATGCGACAAGGGGAAATAATCCAGGGTTGATCTTTTGAATTTTCACCTGCACTTAGTTGGACAGCTTACAAGTGACGGCATAGTTCTGAATCTTATTATTTTATGCTCTTATTGGCTGCGCCGATTTTATTATTTTAATTTATTTAATTATTACTTTTATTCTCACGCATTAACATACATTCACACATTAACACGCATTACATTTTTTTACTCGCAACACTACCTCCTTCCTATCCTTTCCCGCCAAACCTCTTTAAAAAAAAAGAAGAAAAAAATTCTCTTACGAAAACTAACGCAAAAACGACGCTCCAAAACTCTAATAACGCAAATAATTACTTTCTATAAACTCAAACTCAACTCAAAACGAAGTTGGTGTGCACACCTAGTGTTTAAACTCGCAAAACTCTCTAAATAAAACTTCAAGAAAGAAGACCGCAACGCAACCACCTGGAGCGTGTTGTTCGTATCCTGGTTCCTGTATAGAGGTACGTCCAGCCCCTTCATTGTCTGTTCCTTCTCCCCGATCCTGTCCTTACCAGTCCTATGATCCTCCTCAATTTACTCACGCAATTTATTTTATCACTCAAATACGCATAAACTCATTATTATTACTCGCCCGCTACGCGCCAACTTCGTTAATTAATAAATAATATCACTCTAAGTGTATTATATTTCTGTACATATATCACTTATTTTCCAACTATTATATCGCAAGTAAATATTTAAAGCATCAATTGCTCTCTCTATAACGCATTTATCGCATAAAAATTGTATATAATTTCTCTCAACGCGCCGCTTATTTCTCACCTTCCCGCCATATTTGATAAACGCACCGCTAACTCAATATATTATTCTCGCATTTAATTTGTACAATTTCCATTCTGATCTATAATTTGTGCTTATAATACTCATTTGTGCTCATGCATATTACACTCTTTCAATCATTTTAATGTAAAAAACGCCCTTAGCTTACCACAATGGGAGGAAAAGGAAAAAATCCAAGCACAAGTTCTAGTGAAGAAAATATAATGCTTAAGTTCTTAGAAAGCAAAAAACAAAACTTGTTTCAC
>BHDV01063569.1:23104-47311 GCA_005406045.1 Adoxophyes honmai
CCCGAAACTAAATCCTGGCTACGCCCGTGTTATACAGGTATCTTAGACAGGTAGATAAAACCATGACAAAGGTAAAAAAAACACATGACTACGGTAATAATAGTAACAGTAACCTAACCTAACCTGTCACCTAAAGCATATCTATTTTAACTAATCCGACACCAGTCCCTTAGCACGACAGAGCGCGAGTAGAGATCCGCGCGACATAGACTATACCTGTCACTGTCTAACTAGAGACGTCAGAAAGTGACGGGTAGACTATCCCGCGCGCGACGCGACTAGAGTTTATCGTGCTAAGCCTACAGACAGATTAAATTCATGATTACAGTGGCATATTTGACAAAATTCAAACTGGCCGCCATTTTTAATAGGCACGGTTAATTGATTGCGATGTTATGCTATCGGTGCCCGCGGCGCGTCGCTATGATTTATATGCCGACAGTACCGAGCCTGGTGCAAAGCAAAACACAGACAGGGTGCCAACTTTCGTTGGCAGTTTTGGTCGCCAAATTTTTATTTAGTATTTGAATCATTTCTTTTAACGCTTAGGAAGTTTGATTGCGTTTTGAATTGGTAAGTTAATTTTGAACGTGAAAGTCAAAGATTTATTATTGCACACATGTAAAATAAGTTCGTCTAAAACTCAAAAAGTTCCAAAAATGGACCCTACTAGAGTATATAATACGGATAATACCTGAAGGTATAGTAACAAAAGCGATTATTTCTTACAAAATACTTATGAACTAACTCTTACAGCTAACTTATTGTTTAGATATTCAACTACCTTCAGAGTAATAGGCCTTTTCCATTACTTTTTTCTTAAAGCTAGTTTAAAACCTAAGATATCCTCCTGTTCTGATGGTACTCGATGTGTGTTGATTTTGGAGCCATGCCACTAATACTTTTAGATATGAGACCATGTATATAAGGTGCAGTTTACAATACGTTTCACAGTCCGTAGAGCTTATGAAAATAAATAGATATAAATAAACACCACAGGTTCCAGTGGTATTCAAAGAGACGCTCATTGGCTCCATATCATCGTCAAAGTTGTGACAGTAAAACAGTTTTATTCGAGTTAAAAGGCATTAAATATTTTACGACGCATGCAACTAGATAAGACTTGTTTACGCATCCCATGACGGTGTACACACGGTGGACAATTTGCCCTTTGACAGAAAGACAACGACCTGAACCTAAAGAGTTTTCCTTTAGAAGTATGGAACCCTTGGAAGAATGTGTATTTTTAGGTTCAGTATTGTTTTTTGCCTAACCCGAGTTTTTTTTATCTGTGACTAAAAACAGTTTATGGCCAGTAGCTCGCACAGATAATCAGCATTCTGGGCACCTTACTCTTTACCCTTTTAGTTTTAATTTTAGAATTAGTTTTCATTCAGTATTTGCCATTTTTAAGTATCACATGCCTATTTAGTCATAACTGTACTAAAATGTAAAACTGAATTAAGTTTTTGTAATGTTTTGGAGATGGTTTGGGCATTTTGTTAGTTGGTAACCATTACAGAACGTTGTCAAAATAAACATAATAAAATTTTCCTTTGTAACAAATCAACGCAATTTCACTATGACGTCAACTGTAAATAGGTTACGGTGGGTCAGGAACCGATTGGTTCGCGTACACCTGCTTACACTCTCTAGTATCAATATCACGACCACATTATGTATCTATCCCCGCAAACTGCTGCATTCTACATGCAAAACCGAAACTTCTATCAATGCACGTTTCTCGTAAAGTCAAATTGTAGAAAATTTAAAATTCGAACTCCGCACGATCCGTTGCGAAGCGCTCCCGAAGTTTGCCGGATTATTTCGTTCGGCGGATGTGTCGGAAGAGGAATACACGCCCGTACACGTAATTTGAGCCTGCATTTTCCTTTTCAGAATATTACTTTAGTATAATAGAAATATAGTGCATATTTATTCGTATCATAATGTTCTTACTATACGTTCACACGCAATAGGCAAATGGGATTAGGAAGCTGTATCCTATGGATATCCTGTCCATTACAAGTGATGATAAAAAGAAGAAAACAAAGGATTCGAATTTTGAACGCGGGCGGCGCGAATCTGTGACGTCGATGCGCTATTGTTTATATGCGTAGACAAGTTTCTTTCAACAAAAAGTTTAGTTCATCGAATAGCACTAAGTTCCCTAAAAGCCTGGTTCTTGGAATATTATTCTAGTAAAATCTTGTCCCAAACACAGCGGGATAACCGTCTGTTTTTGTCGTAACCGCCCTCAGAGGCGCTGGATATCTTGACTGCGCACGAGCTGAATACTAATTGAATTAGTATAACAACGTGTTTTCTGTATCACGGAATAGGGATGCGCGCAGGGGGATGTACACTTTTTCGACACGAACTAAGAAGCAAAGCGGTGATATTTATCCGGTTATTCGTATACCCCTTAACTTTCTAACCATCTAAGCATACGTATTTCAACCCCTTGAGGTTCTTTTAAAGAATGTTGAATTAAGAGTCATGCACAGTTTCATACCCCCAACGTTTTGTTTTCATTACACAGACTTCCTCCCCCTTTCAAACCCCTTTGTTGGTGAACATGATATTGTTTCATAGAAACATACACAGAACAGTATATCTCAACAGCCGTTTTTCCTCCCCTTTCCACCCTTTACCGTGCTGTCGGATTTAGAATAACACCTTTCCATTTCTTCCGTGGATGTCGTAAGAGGCGACTAAGGAATTAGATTAAGGTATATTTTAGGCGACTGGCTAGCAACCTGTCACTATTATACCTGTCAACTCAAAACAAAAAAAATACGCTTGAACTGGCCATTAAACATGTCAGTCATCGTTTTGTCTACGTGTTTCGTGTGCTCTGCCTACCCCGTTTGGGAATACAGGCGTGATGCATGTGTGTTTTCCTCCCCCTTTCAGCCCCTTTAGTGCAGGGGATATAAATATACGCCCCACACACAGCCCTAGCACATTCGCTATGCGGGGAGCAATCTCCCAACCACAGTTGTACAACGCGGGAACTATCGAAAATTCTAATTGGATTATTTGTACACGCTCTGTACTACAATTAGGATGATATGTTGTTGAAATGTAGATAGGATCCTGTTAATATCGTTATGTTTATTTCCGTCTCTGTCTGGCTTTCCATTATGGCAAGATTTCCATCTTTCAGGTATCCATCGAATAGCGATGTCAATTTAATCATTTGATTCTCATAATCTAGTCTTTTTGATTTTTATGATGTTGTAATAATTTATAATGTGGAAATTTGACAGTTTAAATTTATAATTATATGTACGCAGGACTTAGTCGCGATTTTATTTATTTAGTTTAAATTTAGCCCGGGAAGGTTTTTGCCACTGCGGCTAGACATTTTGCTCTTATCATGTAATAATTAAACCCAGCAAGCAACGTCGTCATATTTTTTATCAACGTACGTTTGTAAATTTACATTTAAGGACACAAAACGACCAATTTACTGTTGTCCCAATAAGGATAAACTGAAAAAATTGGATGGAAATGGCGCATTGGTTAAATAGGTTTAACCAATTTATACTCCGTTTCATTTAAGAGGAAAAGTTTAATAGTCAAATCCACACACATTTTTAAAGTAAACCTAAGATGTTAAGAGGATAGGAGTCGCGCCAGTTCTCCATACAAACGTAGTCCCCTGTTTTCTCCGTGAATAATGACATTAGACAATACATTTCAATTGTATTTTTTTTTGACATGTTTTGAATTATTGATATTATTTTTATTAATTTATGCCTATTTCTATTGATTTATTAATAATTGTTTACAATTTGACGATCTGTTTGTGAATTACTTGTATCTGACATGTTAATTAGGTATAATGTGATTTTCAAATAGAAATAAATAAATCTATCTATCTATCTTAGAGCAAAAAAATTTTTTTTTTTCATTAAATTTGTATCTGTTGTGGCTATGCCCCTACGATTTGCTTTTATTGATTTTCTAAATAAAAAAATAATAAATAATAAAAAAATTAGAAAATCGATAAAAGCAAATCGTAGGGGCATAGCCACAACAGATACAAATTTAATAAAAAATTTTTTTTGCTCTAATGTCATTGTCATTATTCACGGAGAAAGCAGGGGACTACGTTTGTATGGAGAAGTGGCGCGACTCCTATCCTCTTAACGCTACTAGTGATATGGTTAGTTTTTTTAACAAACAGTAATAAGTGTTGCAATAATGATTTCCAGTTTTACCTTCGGATTCCTGACACAAATTCAAAACTTATTCGTTAATGTTGAACAAAACGCAGCATACATTATTCGACAGACATTCCCGAACGTCCTTCTTATTTCCAAAGCTCTTAAAACAACACCCTACCGAAATTAAGATTACAAACCGTAAACAGCACATGTGACTCACAATTAACACGTCCCGAACACACTCACTTATACCAGAAGCCGCTTACGTCCCGCTGCTTTGTGTAATGTAAATTAAACAGCATAGACAAATACGTTACAATTTGATCTCCTAAGGGCTCAGACAAGAGAGCGTCTATGACGAGCTTAGCGTTTGTCAACTCTTTAAAAAAAATGTGTGTGACCTTACTTGGGGATAAAATTTTGCGTGCTAGTATCTGTACTAGATATACCCCCCTTTAAGTTTGTCGAACTACTTACGGGACAGCCTGTATACAAATAGGTCAAACCGTCAGACATCATGACTCGACTCAGAGCCGACTGCCAAGATTGACGAAAAACGACAGTCCTACAATACATCGAACGACAATTTTAAATATTTTTAAGCAAAAAATGTATTTGCTAAAATAAGATGGAATAAATAAATATGCCGCAAATATTTGACAGCTGGATATTTTATACACGTGGAGCGAACCAAGGGCGTAATGCCATGCAGCCACAGACGGTGATAAAAGTTGACATATCCAGAAAAAAATGCCATTTTCTTTTTAAACACACTTATGTCTTACTTAACATTTAAAAAAATATGATTAAATTACGAAGTGGCAAACTCATAATGAATTTTGCCTGTTTGGTACTATGCGTCAGATACGGTAAAAAAAAACAGTCCAAATTAAAGAAAAGCGAAACACTCGAGGGGAAACAATAACTACGAGCACTATTTATAGACACAAAATCTTAGAGGAACTGTATTTAAAAAAAAAAAATGTTTTTGTGATTTGAGTTCTTGAGTGATGTGACGTAAACCATCTGACGCCAATACGCAACATAGAACTACACAGTCCACATCCTGATTGCATTATGCACTTGTCTTGTCAGTTGATTAATGCCCAAATCACGTGTTAATTAATTAATCCACCTGAATATTAATGGCGATACATCACTTAGGATGACAAGATGGTACGCTAACTGTGCTAACTGTAATAGAAGTTCTTAAAGAGACGTTTTTAGATAAGTAGAATTTGGCGTCGTAAAATTTTTGGATGTTATTAAAAAGCGTGTTTTATATTATGAATATACAAAAAATCGATTCCTAATTAGGAGATAGGTTTTGATATATGCTTTTTTTGCTTTTTGTCAATAAATGTCTTTCTTTCTTTCTTTAGGCTATTTTTATTATATTACTTCTTCCATCTGTTTTCAAACCTAAAATTATGCCATAATTGGCTGCGAAGCCTGAAATAGTTACAATGATGGTTTCGTCTGTCACGTTTCGTGTGCTCTGCCTACTCCATTTGGGAACATAGGCAAGCGTTATTGTATGAATGTATTTTAATTTTTGCATGGAAAATCCATAGTTACCGTGGGACCTTAACAGCCACTAGCCACTTTTAGCATAACTTTACGTTTAAACATAGAAGAGGTATAATAGTGACAGGTTGCTATCCTATACACTCCGCCCCTCTGTCATCCCTACCCTCCCCACTGACATCCCAACTGCCCCCGCAAATAACTTTAAACTCCGTAAACATACGGGTTTTGACGTGCCGTTTCAGTTCGCGTGATACAGCTCACTTGAATTACTTACATTGAATTTATGCCCCGGCTCTGACCCAAAAATGCACCCCGCCAGACATGGAGTTGCCAGATGCATAATTCTAAAGTCTGAAGAAATTATTTTCGTAAATAAACCTGTTTTTACATATCCTTACTAATACCTATTATAAGTCAGAAAGTGAGTTTGTTTATTTGTTTGTTTGTTTGTTCGTTTGTTTGTTCCGCTTTCACGCCGTTACTACTGAACGATTGCTTTGAAATTTTGCAGACATAAAGATAGAAGTCCGGATTAAATAATAGGGTACTTTTTATCCCGGAAAAAATTGATGTTCCCGAGGGAATCGATCGATAGATGATAGATCGATAGATGATAGATCGATATCGATCGATAGATAATAGATCGATGGCGCTGTGTGTCGTTTGAAACGAGAAGATTTCTTATAGTTGTGCTTTATACCGCAATATAACCGAGTTCCACGCGGGCGAAGCCGCGAGCGGAAAGCTAGTATTTAAATAAGGCGACAGGCTAGCAACCTGTCACTATTCTACCTGTTCCATCTTTGCAAAGCTAAAATTATGCCAGAATTGGCTGCGAACCGTGAAATAGTCATGATCATGGTTTTGACTGTTTTGTCTATTTTTCAACATGAGTGAGTCTCACGGTAGTTTAATGTTCAATCTAGAACATTCCACAATCTTGACAAAATCGGGGAAATTCTAGAAACCCAAGGGATGGTAACCCCGCTGGGCGAGTAGCGAAATGTTCCCACTGCTTAGGGTATTAAATTTTGGACGAGAGCTTGGCGGATGAATATTAGAGTAGAGTCCAATTTGTAGGCACGCTATTAGAAAATAGCTGCATTAAATTAGAATACAGAAGGAATTTCTGTTCATTGAAATAATGCTCGATTGATTTGACAATTACTAGGGATAGTAAATTTATTTTAAATCATACAATTGTCATAAGATTAAAAATAAAACTATACCTACATATTTACACTATAAAAAAATAATTCTTGAATTTCGTCTGTCCGGGTTAGCGATCCTAGTATGCTTGCGGCATTCCTAGGGATAATAGTAATTACTAGGGATATGTTTTCCTTCAAGCGTTGTTGTGGTCAAGGATGACCTACATTGTTTTAGAAACGAATATACTTTAGTAAAACATAAAATGGTTTTAACAATGAACGACATTCTGGGGTAGGCAGAGCATATTAAACGCTACGTAGACAAATCCATGACTATTTCACTTTTCGTAGACACTTCTAGCATACTTTTTAGGTTTTAATTTCAGATGTATGTACTGTATCCTTATAGTCACCTCTTTATGACATCCACGGAAGAAATGGAGAGGTGTTATTGTAAACCCTACACCATACGGCAAATTTATACAAGTATATGGCGGGTATATTATATGGACATAATTATTTAGCATTTGCTTCAAGTTTTGCTTCCCTAAGCGCTTTAACTCATGAAACAAAAACAACCAAGTTTTAAAATAATTACACCTATTAATCGAGCAGTTAGTTTAGCGAGGTTCAACTCGCTTATGTTACCCGTGCTTTTATATTTCAAGCACCATTCATTAAAGTGCATGTAAGTAAAAGGGTAATTCTTGGGAATTCTAATCCTACGAACATAGTTTACATACTTGTAACCACGCTCTTTCGCAAAGGGGTAGGCAGAGATTATTTTGTTCCATTTTCTACGCTCCTGAGGTACCTCTTTAGCTTCATCCACAATCAATGATCGCTTCATACATGTATTGTATTGTATTGTATGACTCTTTATTGCACATAAAATAGTTACAGAAAAACAGGATACAGGATTACAGCTTCATGTACAAAGGCGAACTTATCCCCGAGGGGATCTCTACCAGTTAACCTTCATGCATGCAACATGCTTAAATCATGCCTGACATATCTGGTATATCTTAAAAAAGACATTTTTAAACTGAAACAAACATGTATAAACCCGTATTGTTCCAATTTTCAGTATCATGAAGATAAAAGAAAATACAGAAGGAACGGGAAGATAGGTTATGCTTTAGGCGACAGGCTAGCCACCTATCTCTGTTTTACATCTTTCATCTATCAACAACACTGGAAGTAAGACAGTGGTGACGGCCCAGACTGATCCTCCAAGAGGTCCTATCATCCGTGATGAGACCACTGAAAGGATTGAATTTCAAGAATTTCAGGAGACTATCGACAGAGACCCAAATCCATTCTGGCTGTGGAATCTGGTTACTAGACCATAAAGGTGTCATTTCAAAGTCGATCGCAAGCAGCTGCACCAGACAACGTGTCGTCAACGACACTACTGGTTCTATAAAGGACGTGGAATTTCTGTGATGTATCAAGAGCGACATGAAGATTTCATGTAGGTAGTATCTTCAGTTTAGCTGTCATTTAAAAAAAATCAAAATACAAAACTCGAAACTTTATTTACACTAATGATCCAGTCAATAGAAACGAATTAAAGGGGTTACCTGGAAAGATTTCCGGGAGTTTTGAAAATTGGTGAATTTATAGATTTTGATGTGCTCTTTCCGAATTTCAACTTTGCCACCACGTATCTTTGCCGCTAACGCCGCCATATTGGAAAAATGGCGCGTAAAAGCAGTTTTTTGACAATATCTCCTGTCTGACTAATTTTACGATAAAACAGTGTATTACAAAATAAAACTAGAGGCAATTGTCTACAATTTATGTCTTAGTGTTTATTTAATAAAGTCCATAGTTTTGGCGTACGAGCGCCACAAAGTACTCTTCGCAAATTGTGTTGGTAAGCGCATAACTCAACAACGCCTGGACCAATTTGGCCAATTCTTTTTTTTTTAATGTTTGTTGAAGTTCAGGGAATTTTTATACGGTGATAAAGTATTAAAAATATCGAAAATATTGTTATCCTATACAAACTTTATCGACTCAAAAAACAGTAAGCACCGTAGAATTTCAGACATCTTACGCGTTTTTGGTAAAATGGTCTCTACTTTAGCTTAAAAAAGACGCAAGCGCCGCAAAATTTCATACGTCTCACGCTTTTTTGTGAGCAAAATAGAAGTACCTATTTCGTTCATTATACGAGCACTGAAGTCGGTAAAGCGATAGTTTCTTACATATAGTTAATGAATTAGCCCTTAGATATTTATAACTCCATAAGATACGGCTGTCGAAACCTCTATTGAATGACAAAAGACAAGCTGAGTTTTTCGTTGAGCAGTGTTGGAGTACACTTTGTGGCGCTCGTACACCAAAACTATTGACTTTATGAAATAAACACTGAGACATAAATTGTAGGACATTGTCTCTAGTTTTATTTTGTACTATACAGTTTTATTGTAAATTGAGTCAGACAGGAGATATTTTCAAAAAACTGATTTTACGCGCCATTTTTCCAATATGGCGGCGTTAGCGGCATAGATACGAGGTGGCAAAGTAGAAATTCAGATAGAGCACCTCAAAATCTATATATAATATTACCAATTTTTAAAACTCCCGGAAATCATTCCAGGCAAAACTACCCAATGATCAGGCTATAATAGACTCCTAAAAGCACCTTTACACTTCATTTTCGATTATACCAGCGCTTCGGATAGACCAGACGCCAAAAAGAATTCGCCGCAAAAAACTTCATTCACATGTGTAACGCGAGTTTTGGAGCGCACTTCCGTGTACCTGATTCGGTCAGTTTTTCGAACACCCAAATCCACCATAATAATAGTTATCACTCCTTGACAACTAAGGCTCTGTGCTCTAAGTACAACGTTTGCAGATGTCGTCTAAGGTTATGCACAAAAACATACCCGCAGCAGCACGACGCAACAATGTGCCGTCGACTGCTGCCGTAGCTTGCGGTCGGCATTGAAACGACGCCTTAAACCACAAACGCAGCATTTGTAAGACACAAAGCATCTTGAAAGTCGAATTGCAAAGTGAAAATGCTCATTTAAATGGGGCTTGATTAGAGAGCGTCGTCGAGTGTGCAATCAGATGCATTTGCTTGAAGCGAAGAGACGCATGGCTGCTTTGTCAGTTTATCGTGTAAGGCAAATATAAATAAAACCAACGTATCGTGAAGTAACATTGAAGAAGTTTCCTTGGTAATCGTAAGAGGAGACTAAGGAAAAGTTTAAAGTATGTTTTATACCTCTATGATCTAACTTTAGACCTCAAATTGTGCCTATCCCGTTTGGAAATGGAATCAGTAGGCTTAGCACGGCTACACGCTACACGCCTTACTTCATACACTTCAAGGGATCACGAACAGAAATCATAAAGTTTGCACGAAAAATTGGGCCGAAATGTGTATGAATCTGTGATACAAAATACCAATAGGCGACATAGAAATGGCATTAGACTTGAATAAAAATTTTGCCCATAGGTAAATATTTTGTTATAAATCTCAGCAACAAAAATAAAGTGCGCTTTAGTTTATTGGCAGCATAATTGTTTATTTCACGTATTTTAGAGCCGGAATCTCCGAATGGAATTTAATTGAAAAAAGTACGAGCAAGCAGAACACCGGAACACTCATTGTTAACTTTAACAATACTTATCTTTTCGTTGGAAAGCTGGTTTTGCAAACAAAGGTGGAATTGTTTGGCGGAGTTGTGTCAGATCGATTTTGTTGTGGAAAGCTTGAAACTTACCGAACAAAGTTAGTGGATGCAAGCGATCCGTTCTAATATTGCGGAGAATTTATAGCAAGAATGGAGTGATATATCTTGCTTGCTATTGTGAATGAAAAACTGATGGTAACATGGAAAGCCCGTGTAGTGTAGTTTAGTATAACTTCGCCATTTTGTGAAGGAGAGGCGACTAAGTAAATCTAGCAACCACCTACTATTTGCAAGCAATGGCTATAAATTTATGCATGTAGGTATGTTTGTTACACAGGTGCATGCATCACGCCTGTATTTCCGAAATGGGGTAGGCAGAGCACACGAAAAGCTACATAGACAAAACCATGACTATTTCACGTTTCGTGGCCACTTCTAGCATAAGTATTTTAAGATTTAATTTGGCAGGTATAATAGTGATAGCCCAACGGTTCGAACTGTGGCCTCTCAAGCAGAGGGTCGCGGGTTCAAACCCCGGGCTCGCACCTCTGAATTTTTCGGAATTTATGTGCGATATCAAATTTGATATTTATCACGAGCTATTCGGTGAAGGAAAACATCGTGAGGAAACCTACACACAGCGACGAAGTAATTCAACGTTGTGTGTGAAGTTCCCAATCCGCACTGGGTCCGCGTGGGAACTATCGCCCAAGACCTCTCATACTGAGAGGAGGCATGTGCCCTGCAGTGGGACGTATATAGGCTGATTGATGATGACGAGGTATAATAGTGACAATTCGATAGCCTATCTCCTAAAACATTCCTTAGCCTATTGCCTTAATTGCGTTTTACATCCACGTAAGAAATGTAGAGGTTTTATTCTAAACTCAACATCACACGGTTCATGTACGTAAGTAAAAAAAATAAGAATGGTTTAATGAAACTGCTTTTGTTTATTTTGCGTACTAGGATTTGTGTGTACGTGCATGCGTGCATGCGTGCGTGCGTGTTTGCGTGCTTGCATGCATGCGTGCAGGTGAAACAGTCCTGTTTGTTATTTCTGTCACTCACATACTCGTAGAGAAAGGTCCATGCTTCCATATTTTCATCTAAAATCTCGCTAGACTGGGAAACCTAGGTCGGGTTACTCCCTTTTAATTAAAACTTCCATTCGGTCTTTGAAGCCGAGGGCTCTATCCGATACGGGCAATCCGTTTCGTCATGCAATTACTCTTCTGCTGTTTGCGGGCAAAAAACTGTTTTCATTTGGTAATGAAGACGGTATTTGTGAGACAGATCTGCATACTCAGTTTTTAGGGTTCCGTTTGTTGAAAGGAGAAAATTAATTCTTAGGCTCACTTCGTTGTCCGTCTGTATGTCTGCCTGTTTCTAAAGACCCTTTTTCTTGCGGACGAACAGTGACAGCCATACGAAGTGTATGGAGTTAAAGAAATGTTTTTTTTTTAATTTACTAATCGTCTGTATCGATTGTGCTAGGAAAACTCTGATTATGAAAACTTTTTTTTTTTAATTGATAAAAAAGATCCCTGTGTGGTACCGAGTTTAGAATAACACTTCTTCCATTTTTTCCGTGGATGTAGTTAGAGGAGACTAAGTAAATAAGGTTAGGTATGTTTTAGCCGTTCCCGTGTGGTGCCGGGTTAGAATAGCACCTCCCCCTTTCTTCCCGTGGGCCGTAGGTGTCGTAAGAGTCGACTCTGGGAAAGGGTTAGTGTATTGTGGGCGATGGGCTAGCAACCTGTCACTGCAATATCACGTTTAACCATCTGGTTACCCAGAAATTGCTAAACGTGGCACTGGATTTTTGAATTCATGTGCTCTGCTGCCTACCCCTCTTGGGAATACAGGCGTGAGAATATGTATGTATTTTTTAGCCCCCGTTCCCACCGCGTCGGGCGCCCGGACGATTTTAACGGGGGCTTAGGCGACAAGCCTGTCACTATTAGGTATACAATCAATCAGTGTATCTGATTTCAAACCTAAAATCATGATTGAAGTGTCTGCGAAGTATGAAATAGTCATAATCATGGTTTGGTTTATGTCACGTTTCCGTGTGCTGTGCCTAACCCATTTGGGAACATAGGTGTGATTGTATACATACAAGTATGAGAAAAAAAAGAAAAATTAAAAACTTTTTACTAAGTGTCCCACTTATTTATATTAACTATTTATAAGTCCTTCTTACAACACAAGCGTTTATCATGCTAAGTCTTATAGCAGTGAAATATGGCTATCATTAATTATCAAGGCGATCCGTTGATATAACTTCGTCTTCTGATCCGATATCGACAAATACTTCATTTGTCATGCTTTGTGATTCGTGACATTTATCATGGGGAAGTTACAGAAGTTTTACCCTCAAGAAAAATCGATAAAGTTTCAGTAAAGATTATTATGCCATGTAAAATACCTCGTAGAATATTTCACAATTTTTTAATTTTCTTTTGTTTTTGTTGTAAGTGCAGGAAATAAGGCATTAGGCAAGAGTCTCGAGTAGAGTGAAAATGGCAATTCCGCACGAACAGTCGCGGATTGTTGAGCCACTTACCAATGTTCGTAACTTGGTCGTGTAATACTAATCCAATAGCTACCATCTAGTCGGTCACATCACATCGGTCATTGATTAAGTACACGTCTAAATTGCGAACAGTGGCAAGTGGCTCAACAATCCCGGTTCGTGGCCGTACAGCTATTGGCGTTTTTAATTATTTTATTTTGAGAAAGAATACAAGGATATACAAAACCGGCCAAGTGCGAGTCGGACTCCCGCACTGAGGGTTCCGTACAAACCGATCACAACGCCATCTAGTGACAGATTTTCGAACTAATGATAAATTTTAACTTTATTTAATAAAAAAAAACTACTTGGTAGATTTTGTTCAAACCAATTTTCGTTGATAGTTTTTATGGTAATGTACATCATATATATTTTTTAGATTTATCACTCTTTTATTTTAGAAGTTAATCATTTTTGAAGAGCTATCCATAGATACCCCACACTTATGGGTTTGATGAAAAATTTTTTTTTGAGTTTCAGTTCTATGTATGGGGAACCCTAAAAAAAATATATATTTTTTTTAATTTTTTGTCACAATCTTAATGCGGTTCACAAAACACATCTACTCACCAAGTTGTATTAGTATAGTTCTCATAGTTTCGGAAAAAGTGGCTGTGACATACGGACGGACGGACGGACGGACGGACAGACGGACAGACGGACAGACGGACAGACGGACAGACAGACAGACATGACGAATCTATCAGGGTTCCGTTTTTTTGCCATTTGGCTACGGAACCCTAAAAATGATACTGATAAAATGAATAAATTCTATCATAGCCTATACGATCGGTAGAATGGACAAGAGGCGCAAATTCAATGTTGCAACGATAAAAGTTTAAGTACCGAGCCGGACTCGCGCACGAAGGGTTCCGTACCAAAAACTGCAAAAAATCTGATTTTTTGTATGGGAGCCCCCTTAAATATTAATTTTATTTTAATTTTATTATTTATTTTTAAAGTAAATATTTAATTAAATATTCTGTGAGCATTTCAAGTATTTAGCTGTTACAATTATTTAAATAGACCCAAAACTGCAAAAAAAAAACATGTTTTTCTATGGCAGCCCCCCTTAATTATTATTATTATTTTGATTTTAGTATTTGTTGTTATAGCGGCAACAGAAATACATCATCTGTGAAAATTTCAACTCTCTAGCTCTCACGGTTCGTGAGATACAGCCTGGTGACAGACGGACAGACGGACAGACGGACAGACGGACAGACAGACAGACAGACAGACAGCGAAGTCTCAGTAATAGGGTCCCGTTTTTACCCTTTGGGTACGGAACCCTAAAAAGTAAATGCAGTAATGAAACAAGTTTCCTGAAACCTCCTTATTGATTTTATGCAGATTTTATGAAAACCACATGGTATCAAATCAAATTAAAAAAAGCATACAGTTGAATTGAGACTTTCTTTAACTTTGGACTTGATTTGCACCTACCATAAAACCATTTTACTTTTAAACAATACTTTATTTGACTCAGATACTTTTTAGTTATAAGTTAATTAGAACGAATTAAACACTGCAAACAAAATGGTGTAACCCATTTTAAAATCCGTTCAAATAAATGTCTGCGTCTGTACACAGCGGAGTATTTTATAACATTTCACAAGTATTTAAATTCTTAACTTTAACTTAAAAAGAAAAGTGATAAAGTGCATACAGAATTCTATTTAACTCCTAAAGCCTAACTTAACCGCACGCCTACATAGAACTCCCTAGCCTCTAAAATTAGTAAAATACGTCCCCATATTTTAGGCGGGCAACACTGGCCCCACCGCAGGCAGTTTCAGACCTGCAGTACTATAAATATCACGTATTTAGTACTATAAATAGCTAGTATTTAGTGCGTACTCGGTACGGTATACTAGTGATTAAACTTCCAAACACCGGGTATTTATATTCGGTTTTGTGGAATAATGAAGGTGGCTGTTTGATTTATATTTTAGGAATGGTTTTGAATTTATTCGTAGGGCAAGTTGTGAATATTTTAGCGTAGTTAATGGCTGATGTTACATTTTGTCGGGTGTCTTTGTCAATTAATCATAGAAGTTTTGATGGTGTTGCACCATTGTTAATAAATTTAGTATTTACGAGAATATCGAATAATGTCATATTTCTGAAATACTTTCAGCGATCTTTCTTTTCGACTAATTTCTACAATAATTAAAAGAATAAAAACAAAGCCACCATAGACAAAGGTCTTGCTTTTGTTAAGCCAAGTGGCGCTCGGCGCCTCACAGTAACTGCAAAATTAACATTTTATCTGTATTTAATGCTGGCAGTTTCAAGCCAATGTTTTTAACGCATTATTTCGCGGCACGTGATTGGTCAGTTTTTGCGTAGGTAAAAATCCGCTATTGAACCATAAAGAAAATGGCGGGAAAATGTTTGGCAGAAAACCGGACCCCTTGACAATTTGGACATTTAACAAAAAAAAAAGACAAAATTTTACTGTTTGACTCTCAGAGTCGAACCTTCTTAAGTTGCCGCGAACACACATGCGTGTTCAAGCGCCTGCGAATCTTTTACAGCGGCACTGGGTGAAAGTTGTGAAAACGCTTTTATGCGTCGGTGATAGAGAATAAGATAACTAGGTACAAAAATAAAAGCTCACAAACATTATCATAAATAATGTGTAGGAGAAAGATGTTATTCGTTCACAAACTTGAAACAAGTGGGGCATTATGGAAGTCGAGTGTTATTGTCGAGTAAGCATTTTTCAGTCGAGTGTTCTTAGATTAGGTTCTTCGGGTAACTCAATTGTGAATGGAAAGGCGTTTTGTTTAAGATTTATTCAAATCGGTCAGTGTAATGTCGGCGCAGTTGAATAATAAATGATAATTCAAACACGTGAGTTAATTTAGCTCCATTACATTCATATCATGACACTACTTTTAGACGTTTGGACGCAATAAAGCAAAATGCCTATAATCGATGCTAAAATTACATTCAAATTTCGAAGATCTCTGAAATCTCGTGTAGGTACACATAGTTAATTTACTCCTTGTCTTGACTTTGATACAATTTGACGTCAGTTTGTTACTTTTTAGAGGTTATCTACATTCTAGTCTACTTAACATTAGGCCATTCATCGAGTTATCTCGATCCCCCAAGACGAGCCCGGCAACTTTACGATATTTATTCCATTTTCTTTAAATAAAGGCTGACATAATTGCGTTGACTGCCCTCATTCCATTACTATTCCGAGTTTGTTCGTTCGTTAAATCAAAACACAAATCACGAACCGCCTTAATAAAACAAACCATAACCTTAAACCTAACACAATTTAGCTCTATTTTATCTGTTGCTCAAACAACCCTTCCAAATTTAAACACGGAACGTAATACTGGCACGATACACAGGCGGGTTGACATTAAAATTTATCTTTACGATATTTTCATTGCGTAATATCCGGCCAGTTCGTTGTGTTACTTATGTTGGTACGCCTGCGGATGTTCAGATGATACAGGGCTGAATAAATGACCCAAGTCCACCTGAATTATGAAAGTTGCGCGGCTAACCTGCCAGTGACATTGGTTTATGCTCGCCGTTTCTAGTCTGTGGTGTCTGAAAGGTTAAATAAAATGGAAGAGCAGAATAATATGAATGGTTTTATTGAAGTGAACGTTAAATTGCAGGGGCTCTTATCATCAATGAATGGTCTAATTACTTTTAGTTGGTGAAAACTTAAGTAATGATTTTATATCTATAGTATTTATAAATTTTTATGCGTAATTGTGCGTGTGTATCTATAGATGTTGAATTGTGTCGCGGCAATGTTTAAATATTCTTGAGGCAGTAATAAGGTTAACCTAGAACGCCTGTTTTTGTTTACTCACCTAATTCTAAACGGATTAGGCGCCGTAATTTTCAACGTCCTTTACATCTAATTGCCAACAAAGTGTGCCGCAAAAAGAAATACACACAAACTGGAGAAACTTTTAGCCAAATTACGGCCATTAACAGAACTAATTCCCACCTCCGCTAATTGCACTTAAATCAGAGTAAAACGTGTCCATTAACAATTTAAATCACTCACCGGCCACTTTCATTACGCAGGACGATTTTCCCTTACATTTTGGCGGCGACTACACTTGACCACAGTAGGGTCAAAACCGTACAGTAAAGTAATGTGATTAACCCACCAAATAACCTTTTTAAACGTCACATTGACATTGCATTATAAATTGTGTAAGGCTCCCATGATATTATTTTTCGTCATAAAAAAAAAAAAAACAATTTGATTATGACAGGTGTAAGGCCCCGTTCGCACGGCAATGTCCTGCAGGTTTTTTTTTTGCAGTATACGTCTTAACGTATAATTAGTGACTGTACAAAGTACATAGATCTATTCACACGTATAAGCGGTATATGTTTTTTTTTTCAGTACAATCGTCGTGTGAATAGATCTATGTACTTTGTATGGTCACTATTTATACGTTTAAGACGTATTCTGCAAAAAACGTGCAGGACAATACCGTGTGAACCAGCCCTAACAGTGGATCTTTGACGAACACCCAAAGCCAGAAGTAACTCGAAGAAAGTAGACACCGCGTTCATTTAAAGTCAAACGCACGAGTCAAAGGCAATGAATGCTGTCTTAGTATAAAATGACATTTAAGTCTTAAAAGGTGTTTTTTAAACTACTAATTAGCTCAAATTTAATTTATAATTTGGTAACACCGGATTCCATAAAAACGTTGGCAATTGCCGTTTCCACTTACTAACATTTCCGTGATCATGAACAAAAATTCGTTTCGTAGCGCTACTGCTCATATTCCAAATCACAAACAAATAGCATGCTCAAAAATTTCACAAAATAAACCCTTAAACAAATAATACAATTTTTGTATTAAATATTGTAGAGCGCCGCCGCCGTTAGCAGTTGTTTTACAGCAATGTGAAAATGTTAGAGAGAGTTCGTCGATTGGTTTTCTTCGTTCATAATTTCCGCTATTCTGATTTGAATTTCTTAATCACAGACGATGCTGAACTCAGCCACGCTCTGCTACCATCTTGAATTTTAGTTACTTTGGTTAAATGATCACACAATTTATAATAATAATATACAGATTGCCACTACGGAAAGGAGACGAGACAAAATCATTAATTTTCGACTGCTAACTTCCTAGCACACAATAAGTATACAATTAAAAATGTGTGACGTTCTATAACCACAAACACGACGCTTTTTTTTCGTGGAAAGAGGCAAAGGAATGTCACCCATCCGACTTTTGTATTAAATTATCCCGCGTTAGACAAAATAAACAGCATTAAATTTATATTAGTGCGATCTAACAGTATGACCCTTTCAACGCCTGTATTAATTTGCAAATGTTTAAAACATGAGGTAGTGTATTAGGTTTGCTGAATGAATTGGCCTACTGCCACGCCGGGTTGGCGACGTCCACTGCAATTCGCCATGCCGTCACTGATCACAAGCCACTAATATACTAATGCTTTCAACTGACCATCCGATTGTGCCTTTACGACCAGGAATTGATTACTTTAAATTGCGATCACTTAGATCCGTAGGTATGGCGAGAGTATAGGTACATACAGCATGTCTGTATTCCCTAATGGGGTAGAGGGAACACATGAAAGGTAACATAGTCAAAACCATGATTATTTCGCGTCCCGTAACCACATTCAGCATAATTTTAGGTTTAAACATTGATGAAAGAACTACAGTAGTGATAGGTTGTTTGTCGCCTAAAACATACCAAAACCCATTTCCGTAGTCGCATCTTACAAAATCAACGGAAGAAATGGAGAGGTGCTATTTTAAGCCCGGGAAATCACGGGAAACCACGTTAAAACTAGAAGGAGGTCGACCATGTGATATTTTTATTTACAAGGTTTGTTTAAGAAAGATTATGTTCTTCATTTTGAAGACGACTTACTTACATTGTGGTGAGATTGTCTATCTATACTGTACAAATGACGAGGGTTCAGTTTTTCTTCAAGTTCTGGTCTAAAAAGACCTAAAAAGGCCGAGATAGCATATCTGTGCATCAGGACTCCGGAAACTACAAAGGTCTGTTTTTCTTCACATCCTAATAGGATACATACTTTGTAGATCTGGATTTTACTGCGTCCTATCCTAAATACTTATCTTTGGGCCGTGTATCTATTTTCTAGGCGAATTGTACGAAACATCTTTGGAAACCACATTGTTGTAGAACTAGCTGTTTTAAAATAAATGTGAACTCGTATTTGGCTCTAACACAAGGCGAGAGTGGAGTCAAGAGCGAGTTCAATAATTATTCCACGTGTGGGGTTTGGTAGAAATTCACATCTTTTGTTTCGTCTGTGGATATCTTAAGAGCCAACTAAGGAAAAAGGTAAATGTATGCTTCAGGCGGCCTAGCTAGCTAGTCCATAAAAATCGTGGCGAAAGTGACTACGAAACGTGAACTAATCGTGTTTTTCATCTTCAAGAAAAGTTTCGTGTGCTTAGCCACTTTTGGGAATACAAGTGTTCTATATGTACACTATCTTTCGGAAAAGTTGCATTTATGCCGTTTTTGCATTAAATCAGTTTGTTAATTGCTGTCTGTTCATTTGTACTCCTAGTCTAATTAATACCTTAACCAAGTACCTAGTCAATAATCCAGCATCTACTCCAAGAGGCACTTACCTGAAAAAAAACAAATCGTCGAATTAATAAAACATTATAAGAATAAACAACGAACAAAGCGCTCAACTCAATAAATACTAAACTTTTAATTACGAAATTAATTAAAAAGCAATATCCAAACGGAGATCCATTTAAGTAAAAATGGGGTTGCCAGCGCACGGAGTTTCCCGTAATGTCGGGAAATTTCGTCCGTTTTTGCGTCGTATCTCCGTACTATATCAGGATTACAATGACACTCGTATGCGGGTTTGTAGTGCATCCGTAGTTACAAAATATCAGTGGTGATAAATTATGTGCCACGCGATGCATTTGGTAATTAATGTGGTGCATTGAGACAGCGGAGTGTATTTTGTACATTGAATATCTAACAAACTTAAAATGTTGACAATTCAATGATAATTTCCGCTTAAAATACCAATAGGTATACCTGTATAAGCCGTGTGGTGTCTGTTTTAGAAATACACCTCTCCATGTCTTCCGTGGATGTCGTAAAAGACGACCAAAGAAAATACGTTAAACTATCCTTTAAGCGACAATCTAGCAACCTGTGACTATTCTACTTTTAGTAATACCAGTACTTATAGAGTTGAACTTTCGTATCACTTTTTAGGACGAAATTTGCAGCGCTAAATGGTACGTAAGGTAAAAAAGGGGTCTGGCATGGCAACACTGGTAAAAAGCGGGGATAAGACAATATTAAGCAGCAGTGGAAGTTATAATTGGTCACGCTTTAATGCGCATTGTTTCTTCCCGAAACAACGGGGGAAGCAATTAACGATATTTAGTATTTGTACAGCCATTGGCATTTGTGGCCCATAGTTTAAATAGTTGAGGATTTGAGATAGATTGAGAGGAATTAGTAGTGGTTACTAAATTGTTTGATAACCTGCTGCTCCCTGAAATCTATTTTAAAACAGGTTCTTACGTGATGCTATGGATTCCCGCGGAGCTACGATGGATCTTCTTGTGAGGAAAAGGTGAAAACTAATAGTTTTGATTTTTTTGTGGTCGTCTTTTCATTCTATATATTTTTCAACATACCCAAGTGGCGTGAAAACTCTAAAATAATTCTGTAGAATAAAGACGTATGAAAATACAGGAAAAGAGGTTCTTTTTTAAATCAAAAAGGGCACATCCTTCCAAATAGATCTCGTATCGTCGTGTGCAGGTGTAAAATAACATCTCTTCGTCTTTTCCGTGGATGTCGTAAAAGGCGCCGGAGGAAATATTATGTTCAGGTAGGTATATTTTAGGCGACAGGCTAGCAACCCTGTCACTATTGTATCTGCAAACTTAAAACTTAAAATGATTTGATTTTGTCTACGTAGCGTTTCGTGTGTGTCTACCTCTTCTGGGAATACAGGCGTGATGTAAGTATATATGTATGTAACAATAGCCACAACTATTCTCGATCACCCCCACAATCGGAGCACTCCGCGTAACTAGCCAAGACTTCCATTGTACTCGATACAGACCGATACTAGGGTACCTATTGTCTAGGCTTGACATAGGTTCAAAGAGCAAGTGTTGGGGTAATCATGATAAAGGGTCTAGATTATTTTGCTTAATGTTGCCAGTTTAATGTGGAGGTTAGGTTAGGTTATTCATTAGCATGTTAAATATGGGGTGAAACTTGTGGTTTTAGTGATAAGGAATGGAATTTGAAGTCCTGTGGTTATTTAAAATAGGACATTTTGCTTGAAGGATTTATTTTATTTTTATGACTTAGCACCTAACACTACAAAGATTTCAACCTAGTACCTTAAAATGACTTGATGTTTTCTTTTTTTTTATGAAGCAAAACGGAAGAGTTAATAGAAATAATAATTCTTCTATCGTAACATGGTAAGTATCTGAAGAGCAGCAGAGAGCGCCAGAGTAGTAAATTTAATGAAAATAAGAGTATTCTTTTTTTAAGGCGAGGTTCTACTAGATTTGTACCCCGCGCCCCTCTCGCGCAAAAGAAGGCGAACGCGGGGTAGCGGGCGACACGGCAGGTTGTCAATACGTTGGGCACGCGGTCAAGTTTTAGAATAAATTATGAATTTAAAAAATAAACAACATCGATTGAAAACTATAATTTAGCAGGTTCTCTGTAGTACTTAAAGATAAATATTTCCATATAGAAATTATGTAGAAATTAAAAAGAATAAACACCAAATAATGCGTTTTAGTTTTTTTTTTTGCCTGTGTTCGAGAATTTATATGATCGAGGAAAGTACATCCTATCGTGTAACCAATTAGCACGTTCCTTAGGCAATATCTTTATGTATAACATATATTTTTTTCAAGACTGTCATTTAGCAGAAAGTATGTAAAACATTAGATCTTGCAACCTTCAATTCCGTCTCCCTTGGAATACCTCGCCTTAAGAAGTAAAACAATAAAATTAATTCTTCCTCGACAAACATATCTAATTTCAAATGTGCAAGATACTTTCCTTTCACATGCTATAGATTTAAAACACCCGTTCCATAAAAAAAATATCGACAACACCAGACCCACCACTATTTTAAATAAAAGCGAGCATCCAAATTTCTTGGCAAAGGCTCGTCTTTTAAAATGCCATCTTAAGCTTTTAGTCGATTAGCTCAGCATTCGATTCATAACGCATTTATTGGAGCAATAAATCAGCTGCCACGGACGATATAAATTTAATCGCGCAAGACAAGATCGATACCGAGGCCCTTCCATTTTAATCTGACTATCGACTAGTGCTCGACTAAGCGGTTACGGTTCAAGGTGCATTGTTCGATAATTACGTTTTCGAATAGGCATGTAGAACTCACTTATATAGGAAATTACGGATAATTCGAGTTTTAAATTAAGTTTAGCTCGACATGTTTCGGGGTCCTGCTCGTGCTTGATGAAAAGTGAGGAAGCGAGTTATCCGTACTTCTATTATAAGCATTTTTCTTTTTTCTTTAAAAAATTTTATCAAACACGACGGTTTGACTTACTAGAGAAAGAAAAATTACGCACCTGCAATCGTTTGATATTGGTACGCGATTGACTAAGAGCCGGAGTACAATATTATCAGATTTTAGAATTTAATCACATAAAAATTCTGGGAATAAAACTTCACAAGGGTTTTCAGAAGGGTATAAGTACCCAACCACAAGTTAAAATATTAACGCTCAATTAAAGGCCACCCTGTATAGCTCAACATTTGACAGGCTTGTCCGCAGCACTTCATCTTGCACAAATGCAACATACGAACTCATAAAACAAGTCAAACTAAACGTGATTTAAAGTGGTCCTGAGCCGAAAAGATGCACCATATTTTCCTTATAACGAACAGTATTGCCTTAATAGTAGGTATTACTAATAATAACCTTTCCACCTCATAAACATTCCAATTCAATTCATTTCAATTCAAATGTTGACTGGCAGAGATCCCTTCTGGGATAAGTCCGCCTCTGTACTTTGTACTTTTTTGCAACTTATCTGTAGTCTTTTTTGTACAATAAAGAGTTTTTTACTTTACTTTACATTCCTTTCATCTGCTACATCTATTAATTCATCTCTCTTTTATCTACACTTTTGCTCAAAATATTAATCATACTTAAGTTTAATATTCCGCTTTTCATTTGTCAGTAAAGACTGTGGACGAATGAAAATACTATTTAAATATATAATGGAAGCGAAACACGCCTAAGTTTTGCATGGAGATAGATTTTGTCTTTACAAAATGATATTGCATAGTTTATCTTAAAGGAAAGATCTAGTTTCGCAGTTTAAACTAAAATGGTAGTTTTAGGATAGTTTAACTTTTGTTTTACTTATACACATATACATAATATCAAGCCTGTATTCCCAAAGTAGCTTATAATAGGCGAAAGACTGGCAAACAGTCGCTATTCGTATGAAACGCAAATCTCGGATTAAAGTTTTGAGCGCGCTCTGCTTATCTCTCGAGAGAATACGGGCCTAATTTCCACGATATCATTATAACATACATACATACAATCACGCCTGTGTTCCCAAATGGGGTAGGCAAAGCACACGAAACGTGACATAGACAAAACCAAGATTATGGCTATTTCACGCTTCGCAGCCACTTCCAGCGTAATTTTAGGTTTGAAAACAGATGATATAGGCAGTATAATAGTGACAGGATGCTACCTTACCGGCTAAAGCATACCTAAACCTAGTTCCTCAGTCGCCTCTTACGACATCCACGGATGAAATGGAGAAATGATATTCTAACGCGACACCACACGGAAATATCATTAGGATATCATTGTATAATTAAGAATTAATCTCGATTTATTTTTTAAGTAATTATTAAATAACAACACAACTATACAGAAAAAAACAATAAAACTTATAAATACTTACACTAAAAACAAACTTAAGTGGAACTAAAATTAAATCTAAAACTAAAATCTATATATATAAAAGAAAGTTGTGTTAGTTACACCATTTATAACTCAAGAACGGCTGTACCGATATGGCTGAAAATTGG
>BHDV01063569.1:48488-70411 GCA_005406045.1 Adoxophyes honmai
AACTCATGCTGTCCCGGTACTTTTAAATCAAAAGTCTGCTCATTCATTGTCTCAGGCGGAACAAAGTTCGCCGGGTCCGCTAGTTAAAGATAAAAAATTGGCCCCAAATCGGCGCCAATAGGGAGGGTGCCCAGAAGGCTGGCAGCATTGCCACGTTGAATTGAATGTAGCTTGACTTTTAATTTATAAACATTCTCCAAAAGTCAGTAAAAAATTCACAAACTACTTTAGAAGATACTAGTCTTGAAATAAAACAAAGTCTTCGCAGTCCGTGAAATTGCGACGTTCCCAAGAGCAGATATTTCAGTTTGCTGAGAGCCATAGCTCCTTGCAGCAAATCGTACGTTTGTTCTTGTTACAAATGTTTGCTTGTCGACTGTCGCTTGTTTATGGAATGTAATGGGTAGTTTACCTCAAGAGAATTAGTTAAGTGTATAGTGTAACAATTTATGCGCAAATAAAGACTTGAGAGGACAAAGTAATATGCAGACGGGCTAACCGTAACTTACTGTACATTTCACGGCCGAATAGCCCAGCGGTTAGAGAACCTGACTGTGAAGCTTGAGGTCCCGGGTTCGATCCAGATGTTTATATGATGAATACGAATGTTTGCTTTCGAGTCTTGGATGTTTATCTATATATAAGTAAGTTTATCCGTTGTCTAGTACCCATAACACAGGGTTGCCTATTTTGGGACTAGGTGATTGGTGTAAAATAAATATTGTCCAGTGATATTTATTTAAAAAAAAAAATTCAAACGCATAAGGTAAAAGTACCAATGCTCGACGCCTCAACGCCCACTAGATGGACCCATCTGTCACCTGTCTTACGATGACATAAGGTTGCAAGTGCCAAGTATTGGGTCAGCGTCGAGCACAGGGACGTTTACCTTACATGCAATCACGCTTTTATTCTCAAATGAAGAAGGCAGAGCACACGAAACGCCTCGTAGACAAAATCATGACCACTTCCAGCATAATTTTAGGGTTAAAAAACAGTTGGGAGAGGTATAATAGTGACAAGTTGCTAGCCTTTTGCCTATACCTAATTAATTAGTCGCCTCTTGCGACATTAACGAAATAAATGGAGAGGTGTTAATCTTTCCCGACACCACACGGGAACTAACTGCTGTAATATTATTATCAAACATTAAACTGATAACTGCCGACAGTAGATTTTTCCATTCACGTCGTCTCCGAGACGTGGCGGTATGCGCAAAGCATTTTCCCACCGCCCAAAAAAAAAAAAAGTAGATTTTTCCATGTAACGTTTACATTGTACTTACAGGTGTAGTTTTCTGTACAGTTTTGGCAAAAAATGAAAATAATAAAAATAAATTGCCAATGTCGTCATTTTGTATAATTGCAGCATATGCAATGTTTTAAACTTTCGTGATTCTCATTGATATTGATACCTACTTAATTTAATTAGTTTGAACGATTTTAAAGATCACAGCAGAATTAAATTCGAACCATACGCCACGACACAGACGCGATTGATTTACATAAATGAATACAGAATCTAATTGTGTTTATTTTATCAAACATAGCAATTTCGATAAGTTTAGAATCACGTGCGATATCTTACAGCTCTCGTACCTCACTTAAAGTCCTCTTCAGCCTCTTTACAGTGCACTTCATAGGAATGCAGATGCTAGTTCCGTGTACCAACATGTCATAGTTGCATGCGAGATTGAAACATCACATTTAATGCGACTTTCACAATGTCCGTCATAATGGTTCTGATTCATTAACCGTGCCTCTGCCAACTGTGCGTGTCGGGAGCGGCGCGTGGGCGTGGGAAAGGGGCACTGTCCCATTGGACGTCCATTGTCAAGACAAAAGTATTTTGGTAACTGATCGCCTCAGTTATCAACGACAACTGTACTGTGTACTGTGTTAGTGAATAAAACCAGGTATAATACTGACAGGTTACTTTTTTGACGGAGAGGAAATACTTTAAATATACGCCCGGGCATGGAGAAATGCCCGGGGTTATGTGGGACTCTTTTCCCCGTCCTCTTCCGGAGTTGACGGGGAAGGAGGAACATAACACCTCTCGGGCGTTATTGGCAGAGTTGGGAAATGCCATGGGGTCCCGATAATTCTACCAATGACGCCTCCACAGGTTGCTAACCTAGACTGTCGCCTAAAATATTCATTAACATATTTCTTTTAATTATCAAGTTTAACCATCTGGTTACCCTGAAATTGCTAAACGTGGTCTAAACGGGAATAATACAGACATGAGAATATGTAGATATGTATGTATATTTCTTTATTCGCCTCTTCTTCTTCTTTCTCGACACACTCTTTACAGTGTGGCCGTGGTCGTTATGTTTACGTAGAATACTGGGAGACTCGTTGGACTTTACGTCGCCACTCGTCTCTCAGAGCTGTTTTTCTTGAACATACTTTGACCGTGGCCGACAGACTGGCCTTTATCTGGTCGGTCCATCTCATCGGCGATCTTCCTCTATCTCTGACACCTTCCACTCGTCCTTGGACAACGAGGCGTTCTGACGTTTAGTCTCGTCGAGACACGTGCCCAAAGAAGTTGAAGATGCGGGACTTAACAAAAACATTTGATCGCCTCTTACGATATCCTATAATTTTTACATACATACATATTCTCACGCCTGCATTCCCAAGAGGGGTAGGCAGAGCACATGAATTCAAAAATCCAGTGCCACGTTTAGCGATTTCAGGGTAACCCAGATGGTTAAACGTGATATTGCAGTGACAGGTTGCTAGCCCATCGCCCACAATACACTAACCCAGAGTCGACCCATACGACACCCACGGGAAGAAAGGGGGAGGTGCTATAATTTTCAATTTAATAATAAATGGTAAAATTAAATACAAAAAAACTCCCATACAAAAACACGCTATTCTCGGCTTATTTTCTTTAGATAAGTAATTAGATGGTAATAAATAGGCACCTGTTTACAAGCCAGTGGTACGGAATTCTCATACGCGAGTCCGAATCGCACTTGGTCGCTTTTTGTACAACAGTGTTAACTTACTTACGAACATATTTCACGCTGCAAGCCCCAACAGCGATCAGTTACGCGAGCAGTATATTGGAGCCGGAGCCAGTCTAGCTGTTAATTTGGCTAATATCTAATAACACTTACGGTAGCTCTTCGCGGGGAACTGATTACATTTTAACAAGCACCGCTCGAGGTGATACGGCTGTCGATATATTGGAATTTTAGAAATTGAGCATGTTGAAGTCTAAAAAGTGACACGAACATAACATACGCGAGCCCAATGCGCATTGGAAACTTCACACACAGAATTGAATTACTTCGTCGCTGTATGCAGGTTTCCCCACGATATTTTCCTTCACCGTAAATATCAAATTCGAGCATGGGATTCGAATCTACGACTCTCTGCATGAGATCGCTGGGCTATCACGGCAAGTCAGAAATGCACGTAGATATTTACATACATACAATCACGCCTATGTTCCCAAACGGGGTAGGCAGAGCATACGAAACGTGACATAGACAAAACCATGATCTTGACTATTTGACGCTTCGCAGCCACTTCTAGGATAATTTTAGATTTGGTAACAGGTGGAACAGATAAATAGTGACAGGTTGAGGTTGCTAGCCTATCGCTTAAAGCATACCTAACCACACAGGGTCAATGGTCATGGATTGGACTTAGACTACAAATACAGAAATAATCAATAAGTAAATAACTTATAGTACAAGGCGGCCGGAAATTGACCATAAATATATTAACCAGTGGTCTGGTACACGCGTCAGAAAACCCCTGCAAAGTATTGCCAGAAAATGTTCATTATTGGCCTTGTGGGAGACAAAGATGCTAGGCGGTTGACTAAGAGCCGGGGTACAAAAGACATACATACAAACATAACCGTCACGCATTATTCCCTGCGGGGTAGGCAGAGACAACAGAGCGCCATTCGCTTCTATTCTGACATACCTCTTTCGCTTCACTAACATTCATCACTCTCATCATACACGCTCGACGGTTTCGGGTACTCCTAATTTGGCCTCCCTTTAGTACATCGCCGACCTGGTCGATATGCGTTCTTCGAGGGCGCCCTCGACCGACTTGCCCTAACACACTTCCCTTGTAAATTTGCTTACATATCCTTGCGTCATCCATTCTCTCCACGTGCCACGTGGTACAAAAGATTGGGCAATATTATCAGATTTTCGTATTTTTTTACAAAAACGTGTTTTTTTTGCAGTTTTTGGTACGAAACGTTCGCGCTTTTCCAGTTTTCTGAACACACAATGCTGCTCTTATCCAACTTGACAATATTTCTGGATAAATCGACCAAAATATACATCTCTTTCGCGTTAACTTTCCTAACCTGTAACCAGACCTTCCTAAAATCAACGGAACATCGTCTGACGACTCCATGACGTCACTAGCAATCACATCGAATCGCCAAGATCGCGCCGTAACGAGACCGCAAGCGACGGAATCAGAGCGCGAGCAATTTGACACAATTGGAAACAAATAGGCGAGTTCGATGCCTGTCCGTGATTCGTGCGCCATGTTGAATTTGTTCCTTACTTTTTTTTAAATTGATCGCAGCCAGTATGGACTGCGGAAGCTTAAACCTAAAGCTTAAGGAATCACTAGATGAAGGACAATGCAGCGTCAACACGGTTGTTTAATGATAGGTGAATGATAAAGATTATGTAAAGTGTATGTTAATAATTATTTTGATTGTTGTGCACTTTAATCGTATTTCACAGATTTTTAATAAAATAAAAATGCTTGAGCTACATTAAATAATTAAATTTTGTTGCTGTCTTATTTTGACAGTTCTTAGCAAGAGTGTTGCCATTACGAAAATTAAAAAAAACCGGCCAAGTACGAGTTGGACTCGAGCTAACAGAAATTCTGGGTTCGGGGTTCTGTACCTGAAACTACGAAAAAACCGCATTTCTTGTATGGGGCTTAAATATTTAAATATTTATTTCATTTTAAAATTAAATATTTATTTCATTTTAATTTAACTATTTATCTTTAAAGCAGATAGGCATACAACATAATCTGAGAAAATTTAGATAACGGTCTAGCTAGCACGGTTCGTAAGATACATCCCGGGGACAGACGGATGGACAGCGAAGTCTCAGTAATAGGGTCCCGTATTCACCCTTTGGGTAGGGAACCTTAAAAAAAGCATTATCAACGGTCACCGGCGGAATAGACCGCGCGTAATTGGTCGCAATCTAGAACAAATAAAAATTCAAAGACCAATTGCAATTCGATGCGGTACAACTTTATTGGACCTCATCTAATATCAATGGACTCACAATATCTGAGTTACGAGACAATAGACGCTTTTTAATTTATTTTCAAAAGTTCGTTGTGTTTCTTAATTATTTTCCCGTCATTAAACAACACAATTACTCTGAAATTCATACCATTCATTGAAATTTTACCAAACGTAATGGCAGATTCAGGCAGCTTAATTTGCTCGTTTATTAAAAAAAAAGAAAACCATAGATTCGTAGACTTTGACAGTTCATCCTGGCGCCAAACTCTGTGCAAGTCTGTGCCACATTTCTCCGTGCGTTATCATATCTAACGAGACAGATACGCGCTGCTTTTCTGTGTCACTTAGTGAGAGCTCGATTGCCAAGCCCACTAGTTCCGCTACGCAATGCAGAGATTAAGTTGTTTATTTATAAACAAGATCTAGATAACTAGGTACTGCGGCTGTCAAGGCGGAGGAGCGATCTGTGACGCTCTCGTGTTGAGTACGATTTTAGTCACTTTATGATTATCCTCGTGTTGTGTCGGGTTTGGAATAACACCTTTCTATTTCTTGCGTGGATATCGAAAGAGGCGACTAAGGACAATTGTCACTGTTACGCCTCTTTGAGCAGAGTTTCAACCTAAAATTATGCTAACATTGGTTACCAAACGTATATTAGTCATGGTTTAGGTTTAGACTATGAAACATTTCGTGTGCTCTGCTCATATTGTTGATGTTCATATAACATTATAATACCTACGTATTAATAGTATACTATAAAAAGTAGAAGTCTCCTTTTTCAGAAAGATACCCTTTAGCAATTCATTGTTTTCACTTTACACTAAAGTTTAATAATTACAGTTCCTGCTATTTGACGTTGCAAAATTTTAAGTAGTGGGTTACTCCGACTACTTAAAATCTTGCCAAGTTAGATTTCGAGGACTGTGTATTAGTTGATAGTTGATTGACATATTATGTCGTCGATGATATGAAACAAATCACAACAACAGTCTTAGATCTAAAAGTGTCTGGTTTATATCATCATCGTATTGACAGAGGCAATTATCGTTACGTTTTCAAGAGAACGACTACGCCTTAAGGAGGGTTAAAAATCGATTGGTTCCACAGTAACTCAAAGACTCACCATTTCGCGATATAACTCTCCTCAGCATATGGCCGAAGCGCCGAGCACCCATACATTTCCTCTGCTCCCGAACCACTTCGTCCAATCCGTCGCTGTCCGTCGTCGAATCCTCCTCACTGTCTTCCGACACTAGAGATCCTTTCCCCTCACTCTTACATCTGTCATCCCTATAACTCAGCGTCGGCTCACTGGCCCCTAAACTCTTAGCTACCCACTCATCGTTAAACAGATCATCTAAATTTGTTTCTAATAAACCTTTGGCACTACATATCACTTTGCTTTTGCTGTCGTTGTGCGAGATCGCATCAACGCTTATAGAAAGGCACTTCTCACGTCTCACGGTTCTTGCGTCGTCGTTTGCTATATTGTCTTGGGTTTTTGTCCTCTGTTTCACTCGCAGTGAGTTATGGGAGACTAATTTCGGGTCTGACCGAATGCTGTCCGCTGACAGCGAGCTCAAGTCCTGGGGCGTCATTTTTTGCGGATGGCTAGCCCGGAATATGTTTGATAGCACCAACATTTTGACAGTTTTTAGGGTGTTCACGCTTTTTAGACATTCCATCACTGCATTCCTTAATCACTGTATTAATCTTCAATTAGCATCGAGGTGGTTTTGTGTTCGTTTAGATGTTATAACGTGAATATCCTAGAGGAAATCGGCTCTGTGGTGGCGGCACAACGAGCCTCGCGTAGTTTTCCGCCGCGCTACTTCCAACCTGTTCTATAATTCAGGTTTGTTACGGTGTTATGTAAATGTTGTCAAATACAAACTACGAGGGGGTGTGATTGTCTGAGCCACAGCCAAGCAGGTGCATTCTTCATGGCATTATTCAACCGTATAGAATATTCGGTGTCCAGGCTTAGGTGGCATTTCCTCGGGCCGGCAACGCGACAGCTCTGAATAAATAAAATGCCACCGGGACAATACACCTTTTCGTGTTCAATTTACATTTGTAATTTTAATATTGTATCAGTTTCGCGATGGCATTGGTTTGCTCTGTAAATCAGGTGACATTTACATGTGAATAGCATAGTAGTATCTCAAATATTTACCGACATCGACAATAAGATACAATACGATTTTTAGCTACAACAAGTAGCTATACCTATCTGGCGATGACTTATATTTATGTAACTAGAATGTTACTCATACGTTAACTTCATTAATTGGCCTTAAAAGTACCTACTTGATTTTGTACTGTAAATTTTCTTAAATTTATCACGTAAATTGCGCAAATTTAAACAGACAATATCTTCTAACGGTAAATACTCTCCTTCACTTCGTATTCGGTTCGGCTGCATTCAGTGCAACAATAAAGAGTACAGATTTCATAGAAAATAGTTGCCTAATTCAAACAGAATCAAGTTCTTTTTTTGTATTTGTACAAATCGGCTGTAAAGGGTTCTTTTGCACGTATTTTTTTCAGTCTACCAGCGCTTCTACAATTTAGTACCGTATTGCACTTACTGCAAGAGTCCCAGCATTTCTAGATTATTCTCAAACTTAGCCACGAATCTAGTTTACCTGAGGAGTAACACCTTATCTAAGACTTTACCAACCCGCTCACTACCACAAAAAACGACCGATGCGCAGAGTGATCCTATCGTACATTGCGCGGTGTAGTCTCTTACCACGGAGCAGTGAAGTGTAAGAAGAATACTCAATGTATTAAGAAATTGACTATTATGTCGAGCTTGAGTCGTGTCTTAAGACTTTAAAGGAAATGTCTTCCCGCCATCCGTCTGGGAACAAAGCGGTTTTCGCTGATTACGTTTCTCTTCACGTAAAGCTTATCGCATCTGTTATCAGCGGAGAATAGCTGATTTACAGGTTCGGAACGTATTTCGGAACGGTCTTTGTTGAAAGAAATTTTGGTTGATATTTTTAGTGGCTTCGCGGTATGAATGGATGGAATAATGAGAGTGATTGATAAAAGAGAAAACGGGTAATTTTGGGCCAGTAAATAGAATGTGCAAATCTTGTGAAGTTTGGATTCTTTTGCAATATTGTAAGCTTTCAGTTAAAATAAAATCTACAAATGATTATTAGTAGTATAGTGCTTATGTTAAGCATACAATTTTCAAGGACTTGTGAATTACATACAATATCTTAGGTGCATTATCAGCAGTTAAAAATTAAACATTACAATTTTCCGTAAACTAAGTAGACGCTAAGTTTAAGAAACTAAATACATTTGGCAGATCGCTCAACAGTTTGATAACAAGCAACATCGGATCAAATTGCAAGACTTGGTTAAAAGTCAGGTTAAAAAAGCTTGTAAAACCGGTCCTTTTTATCCCTCGTTCTAATCTTTACAACTAAGGTGAAGTTAAAGAGATTACCCTGCTTCAAACCGGTAGGTAGAGCCCCGGGCCCTGAGGCACAATCCAAGTTCCTCAATTTCTGCTTATTATGAACCCAGTTAGAAAGCTTAATTATCGGGATATGTAAAATATCGATTCGAAATTAAACTTTCCTCTTTTTTACAAACTTGAGAAGTATTTTTAGGAATATGATTGTATTTACTTTAGGCGGCAGGTTAGCAACCTGTCACTAATGTACCTGCCATCTCAAACCCTTAAAAATATTATGCTAGAAGTGGCCACAAAACGTGAAATGGTCATCGTTTTGTCTGTGTAGCGTTTTGTGTGCCCTGCCTACCCCATTTGGGAATACAGGCGTGATTGTATTTATGTATGTATGATTGTATTTAAAGCCCGTAAATATATCGTAGAATTTCGACAGCCTAGCACGGTTCGTGAGACAGCCAGGTGTCAGACGGACGGACGGACAGTGAAGTCTTAGTAATAGGGACCCATTTCCACCCTTTGGGTATGGAACCCTAAAAATCATAGCTAACCATAGTTTGACTTAGCAACGAAATATATTTTGCCCTTGGTTGACTACAAAATCGTTATCGGCATACATGATTCATGTTAGATTCGTAAGCGTAGCGTAGTAAAAACAATGGAATAATTAACCAAATTAGGTAATCCTAATTGATTTGTGGTAGAATTTTCCACAAATCTGGCTGTCAAGAGGTAAATTTTTATTCTAATGTAGCTATGATTTCATGAGCATTAATTAATGATCACGAATTGGCCCGAAAGATGACGAGCAAATCTCTATATGAGCAATTGAGTATATCAGTTTTATTTTACTATGACCGAGTCCCACAGTAGTTTCATATTTAGCATACAATCCTTACTATATCCTTACTAATATTATAAATCAGAAAGTGAGTTTGTTTGTTTGTTCCGCTTTCACGCCGTTACTACTAAACCGATTGCTGTGAAATTTTGCAGACGTAAAGATAGAAGTCCGGATTAAATAATAGGGTATTTTTTATCCCGGAAAAATTGATGTTCCCGAGGGAATGTTCGCTTTATACCGCAATATAACAAATTCCACGCGGGCGAAGCCGCGGGCGGAAAGTTAGTAGGAATTAAACCGTTTTTGTTTGCTTTAAGAGGGCGCACACATTTTTTACGAACGTAATTATAATATCAGGCGGGGAAGAGAAATTCAGGGGCAGGGCAGGGGTAAGAGGCACCACAGACCATAACTCGTCGAGTTATGAGTGATTATGGTCTGTAGAGCCCTCTTATCCCTGCGTTTCTCTTCCCCCACCTGACCTTAGTGGTTTTGGACCAATGTTTAAAAAATCGTGAAAAATAAATTAACTCATATTTAGCCATGAAAAAAATATGGTTAGACTAAACATATTCTGTAAATTTACAATAAAATTGTTTCATTTGTAATTACATTAAAATCAATGAGAAAAAAAATAAAGTAATAGTTCAACTTTGAAATTATGTAAAATGATATTTGAATAATAAAAACCAATAATTTGATGCATGTCTCTCCGTTAATCCCCAGTAGACTATATTGTCTATCAGATAATAACAAGTTTATATCGTTTATGGTAAATTTTAATGGAAAATTTTCAAGTGAAAGACAGCTCTGACGCGTATTTTTGTGAAAACCCTTCAACAAATTGGCTAAGTAAAAGAAATCTGTGTTGCTAATAAAATATTTGTTTCCGTTAATCCCTAGAAAAAGAGTTTATTTATATGTTACAGTAGTTTTTCTTTAAAAACTTAAGGATTTATAGCTTTCTAAAGCATTTGAAAAACATCAAAATCACCTAATTTTGTGTGCACGCTCTTAAGTGCTTAAGTTTGTAGGCATGTAACAAATCAGTCAATTGTTTTTTCCTTGAGGAAAGCGGTAAACCATATCGAATGGTAAAAAACCGGAACACTGGTAACGATTTCTTGATTCTACCGCAACATGATGTAAATGCCGCATGACAAACTTGATACATAACATTAATAATAAAAGAAACAGGAATAAAATAGATTTTAAACCAATTTTCCATTCCTGAGTCTACAACAGTCGGCACTGGCAAGCTTGCTGTATTCGGATGTTCAATTTTTGAAAATGTTCCGCAGGGCATATTCATTTCTGATTGGATTGCCAAAATGATTTGACATTTCGAGAACGCGCGAAAGTTTAGCCTCGTTTTGACATTGACAGCACGCCACAGATAAAGAAAAGATGCGCTCAGTGCAAAAACGTACTGGCCACTTATAAAATAACGGCTATACCTACTAACTGATGGTGTGCGGCTGCTAGTTATGTTAAAACGAACGTGAACTGTGTCCGAATACAGACAGCAGCGGTACCAAAGGAAAACGAAGGAAAATTGTTTTTTTTAAATAATGTAACTTTAGTATAATTTTATCATTTTTTATTCAACGAAATTTAAAGCAGCTTTTTCATTTTGACTTTTAATTGATAAAACAGTTGTCCGATTAACTTCAAACTTGGTACGCATACAGAAGATCCGACAAAGTAGGTACAGTGGCCGAAATATTTATCGATAGTGAATATTTTTGTTGTTTAGATTATTACAAATGCAATTGTGACTTTTAAAGATTAAATGAACTTCTTAATAAAAGCATTTAATATCTGCAACGGCGGAGAACGCAAAAATATCTGATACGTCCTTCTGTCCCCAGTAATAGAGTCGTATGAGATGTTTATGCAGCTTTCTTTCGTCAGATATTGGTGCTGGTGACTGTACCTACACAGTACCTTCTACTACTGTGTACCTTTTTTATCGCTACTACTGCTGGTATGTCGCAGGATTAGCAGGTATTGCATCAGAATTTTTCCAAAAGTATCCAAAAAAATAGACAGTTGAAAATCAGAGTACCACCGCAGCGAGGTGGGTCCATTATGCAGCGGCTTACTTCGCCGCTCCTAATCTTGTTAACATACGTGGCGAGACTGCGACACTTGTACATTAAATAATACAGCGACAAAATACGACCATGCAATTTAAGCTTATCTGTGTACTTTTACAGGACAAAATTAAAAAGCGGGAAGTACTTAAATTACAATTTTCTGCGCCATGTTGTTTTTTTTTAAGTTATTGGAGGAGGGACTTGATTCACGGCATCCATAAAAACGCACGTCACTTTTCACTATATATTTTTTTACACTAGAACAATAAGCCGCCAGATTTGGCATATTTAGTGATTTTACGATATTTTATACATAATTTAGATACCATAAAATCAGAGATAATCGATTTTGATGTGGTCTTCTCTTTTCTTTTCTATTTTCTTTTTTTTGCTTTATTTGACAGTCGCGTTCAACCCAGAGCTATACTTATACCATAGAAATACTGTGTCTCGAAAAATCACACCATAAAGCTACGGATACACGTGCGATTAAATTTACAATCACCTATAAATTCGGAGGGAATATTCGTATTTGTCGAACTTTAGGTGTATGTGCGTCCCGAAACGCGTGGTTTACGCTCTGACATAATTCGTGTCGGGGTCGTCTCGTTGGTCGTAAAAGATTAATTCGTCGTGTAGCAATAAACCACGTAGGATACTTTCCTTAGCATTGTTTGTGACGTGCGATCAAATACCAATGTTTCCAAGATTCGTAATTATAGTTTTTGCATTAATACTACTTGTTTTTACAATCGTTGGCAGTGTTTCCAACTAGAAGTTCAAGTCGCTAGACTCTAAATCAAAAGTCGCTAGAAGGTAGCTAAAAACTGTCTGAGAGAGGTGAAACATTAGGATCTGGGTGAAAATACGTATCGGCGCAATAACGTACAGTACGTACGAGTACCTATCTAACTTTTAATGAAATAATTTTCAACGAAAAAAAATATTTTAAACCCCAAGACTTGCGCAAAAGTCGTCACTCGTAGCAACAAAATCGCTAAATTAGCAACACTGATCGTTAGTCAAGTACTCAGAGTCCATAAGATTTCGAACATCTTTTTTTTATTAATCACCAGGGGATCCGTTAGACCCAATATTTAGACAGAAGCATGGACATTTTTATATTATGTCTAAAGGGGTTATGTTTGTGAGTTTCAAAAATAAGCTTAGCTCTCTCTCTCTCTCTCTCTCTTTCTCTCATCTGACTTTAAATCTTCGTCAAACAACAAACAAAAGGCCATGTAACTTTATTTCTTAGTCAGTATTAACTAAATAAACCTCGTAAGCACTTAGTAAATTAGCGTCGTGTCGGTTAGTACTCGATAATTACTAGTACACATATACATAGACTTCGTGTCTTGGTGTGTGTAGCGCGTGATTGTGCGTGTAACGTAAACTGTCTGGCACAATCGGCAAATATTAATACAGGCAGACGAGACGTCAAAATGACATTCACAAAGCTATGATAAATTTTGGTTCACAAAGTATTGGTAAATGGTTGTAGGACAAAGACACCGCATAGAGATCGCCGCTCATCGTCAAAGTTCGGATTTATTCGGCCGTCTTCGCAGATATCAAATTTTAATTTAATACACTGATAAAAATTGCGAGTTAGTAACTTTTTTTCTTCCATACCGTTCATGGCCACATAAAGAGTTGCCCTGTCAAAATATTAAACAAGGACACTTCACAACTAAATCAGTAGGTACGTAGCTGTTAGGGTTGGCAAGCAGCTTGTTTAAAAACAACGTATAAGAACTATAAAAGAGCAATTGAAAACACTACACAATACCATTTTTAGAGGTCCAACTACACGAAGTTAGATTTTTAAATTTATAATTGGTCAAAAAGTGACATTTTCAAAAAATACATATTAGCTGCCTTCACTATCGTTCACTACAGTAGCGTAGTTAAGATTTGAAATTTAAGCTATATTCACTCATGTTAACAATTTCAGGACGCTTTAAAATTCTCAGTCTATGTATAAATTTAAACGTGCAAAATGGCAACCCTAGTTGCCCTGCTCAATTGCCTTCAATTATCTCTACGAACCAATAAACAGTGTTGCCAGTTAAATGGATACATTAGTCACAAGTACTTATTCTTTATGAGGACGTGCTGAGAGGTGACGTCATTGAAATATGCCTAGCAATGTTATTCCCATCTTATGGCGAACGGAATTTCTCTTTGTATATTTTTTTGAGGGATGACCATAAGAAACATCCATTTATTTTGGCGGAAAAGCCTTTGGCGCAAAAGTAGACTAGTATGGAGTTGATGAAAATGACCTAGACGTATACCTACTTATAGAACGTTATTTAGTTGGTATGAGAAGTGGAAAGAAACGGAGACCTTTGCCTAGCAGCGGGACACAAAAATGGCTGAGAAAAAACTTAAGAAAACGAGTGTCTCTACATACGTACTGAATATTTCAACTGGTGTTATAGTCCCTGACCATAGAGGATAGAACCTATAGAGAAACAATGTTCGCAACCCCGGTCCGAAAATAGTTTGTTGATTTCAACATACTAAACGTCACCGTCACTGTCACAGAAACTGTACAGAGCCAATAACCGTAGAGAAAAAGGCACTAGCGTTACGCGCGATCTTGGACCGGCCAATAAGAGTACAGCGATCACTTCAATTGTTTTGCGGGATAATTTCCGAACAACCAAGATGACATTAGTACTCTATAGGTTCTATCCTCAATGTCCCTGACCTTAGCCAGTCCTAACGGACAAATTAATAAAAGAAAACTCTATATACAGAACTGTCAGTGTCAAAAAAACATATCCTCACCTATGCCTATTGAAAATTTGTCCCTGCAGTGACATTTAAAAAGGGGAGTGCAGTTCAAAAAAGAACATGCTGCATAAGACCGGAGTTAATAGCACTAGCGTAACATTCGTAACAAAAACATGGCATGATGCTAAATCTTCCGAATGTAGGAAAAGCGCTTTATTAATGATCTTTGGGAGTGCCAAATTTTTTTGGCGCGTATCAGGTACTGATATTGGATACAATAAACAACGAAATGGAAACATACGCCATGTATAGCAGGAAAAAGCTAAGCTCTTATGTTTAAGGCCAGTACTAAATGCAAGACAGGTGATAGTCATAGACAAAACTTACTTTTTTTACAAAAATAAAGCTTCTTCTACACAAGAAACAAAACACGAGATCAAAACATACTGTGTACATTTGTGTCAATGTAAAATCTCAGTAAATTGACGATACTGTCCTATCCAACCGGAACAGTGTACCTGCATCAGTGATCTCACGTCCCATCGCTAAGATAAGATACAAATGTGAAAGTGATGTCCTGCTCCGACAGGTAAACAACTCAACTGTCGACAACATTGAGATACAAAACCGGACACATGCATTTACCTCTTTATAAGAACCTCCACATGAATAAGAAATTACGATTCGGTGTAAGAATATACGCTCGTCTGAATACTACGTCAACATCACGCGAAATAAGCAGACATTCTTATAAATTATTACCAAAAGGCGGCGAAAACGTAAAAGAAGATTTAAATACGACATTCTCCGCCGAAGAAAGTGATAAAAGGTTAACAGAAGGTTAAAAGCCATCCATTCGCGTACGACGCAACAATAACGACGCCAAATCCAGAGAAAGCCGGCATATTGGATAAAATAGTACGCAGTCTATACGGCCCGGTATACAGCGCTATAAAACGAAAAAGTGTATAAAAGATACGAAGCCATATTCTTTCTGTTACCCACAAGGGAAATAAGATGAATTCATATCACGATAAACGTAATCGTAAATCTTACGGAGAAATCCTTGGATTCTTATTAATTCTCAAATAAAAACAAAGAATAAATTCGGACGAGATCACCGACAATATTCAATGATCACTTTCTCTTGGACAGCTATGCTCTGTCGCACTCTGCCGCAGCTGAATGGGCAGTTGTGCGAAAGTGACGGAGTGCCGGTTGACTGGTCGACGCTGACCGGGTATCGGGCACAATAATAGGTTATTTCGGCCTTGGGTGAAAGTCGATTACGAAACGTGTTAAGTTACTGATATTAAATGTACGTGTAATGTGATATCATTGCGTTTGTTTCGTGTCAGATACAGCGGAGTGGATGCTGTTGCAATAACTAATGACTTAAAAATGGAACTAACTCAACTCCGCACGCTATGCGGCTATAATACTCACGTCGCTGACACACATTCGTTTTTTGTAGGTTGGTTAGAGCCATAGATAGTTTTTTGTTGTTTCCGCTCACTGAAAAGCCAAAGGAAACTGCACATACTGCCAACACTGCCAACTTTAGTGTTTTCTTTTCAATCCAAAGAAAAGTTTTCATTTTGTCACGAGTTTAACTACAAAACTACGCCAAATTCACCAGCTAACAATCGGTGTTCTACCATTAATTTGCAAACTTTATCATAGTGCAAACGGTAAGCGTCTAAAATATTGCTTCTTATTTCCCTCTTCTAAATAACAACTTTTCCTATTTACACGATTCCCCAGAGCAAGAAAGCAAGGCAAATAAACAGTGGTTTCAAGGCGAGGTTCTGAGCTAAAAAGTTCCTCTGCAATACTTACGAGTTTGGAATCGCGCTAAGTTCTGTATAAACACTCCGATTTTTATTTAATGTTAACTTGAGTATTGGCAAACAATGTTCGGACGGTTTGGTTGGGCGAGCAATAATCGTATTTTAAGATCAAAGTTTAGAGTAGGGAAGCTACTTGAGAAAAATATGAAGAATTTACTTATCAAAGAAGCATTGGACTGTAAACGTTATTCATATTTGAATTACGATTTCCCTTAGACGTGTCGTATCTATTAATATGCACTTATTGTATATTTGTAATTATAAATAACTGTGAATTATTTATGTAATGAGGCTCACGTAATCAAGCAAGATTAAATTGTTATCAAATAACCAAACAGGGGTGAGGCAATTTTTTACTATGGAAAAATTAGTTGTCATTCACTAATCTTCAATCGTTCCAAATTCAAAACACACATGGAAAATTGCCACATTTGCAAAAAAAGAAGCTCTACTTTTTGCAACTGGCCAGTTCTCTGGCCATTAAGCGTGACGGCCAAATTTAAGAGCAAAAAATACGTGAGAACTCAACCTAATAAAAATGTCTACACTCTACAGTAACACTACGGGGGTTCAGAAAATAATATCGTACGTGATTATAGCATTGTGCCAAGTAAGCTGGGAGTAAGTACCGCGTACACTTACACAGAGTGTGCGAGTTATTGTTGAGACTTAAAATTACAAGTTCGAGAATTGTCGTTAATTTAATTGCGACCCCGTGGTCACAAACACTTAATTACGAGAGCTTTGTGCATCTATGGAACTTTACTAGATGGGTACTTAAGTCTAAAGACATAAGCAAACGCGAGCTATGTCAAACTGTAATTCCATTTCCCTTTCTACCGAAATAAATGCATAAAAATCCAATAAACGTCTAGTTTAATAGCGTCTCCGTAAATAAACACCCTGTTCAAGTTATAACATATTTTATGTATGCAAATAAGATTGTTACTACATAACATAATATAACTGAGTCATATCAGATATTCCGCGTATGAGATCAAGGTCGTTTCGAAGGGAGGATATTGGCCTAGCAATCCAAATACTCAACGCATTTGTACGTTTGAATCCACGCCTTAAGGTCGAACTTGGGTTATGTCTGAGTAAACAAACTAATCGTCCAATAACTTACGAAATATTGCATTGTTACAACTTAGTTACAAGCAAATTTGTGAGAACGTCGCTCACGATTTAGAACACCTGATTTAAATGCGTAAAGATAATCCTTGCGAACATGTTCTGTTTATAAAAAAAACTTTATGGTCCGCTGGTTTTTTTTACATTTTTGCACGACGGCCAGTATCATTTTGCTCTTATAACATTATCAAGTTGGCAATCATTGCGTTTTATATCAGTTTCTCTCGATAAGCGGGTACAGAGGCTTGTTGAGCCCGTATCGGTCTGGAATTTGTAGATACATTGAGCACATTGATTGTAATGCGATAGTGTTGACCCACAGAGCAAATGCACAAAGCGGCTTAATCTCTAGTGTGCACTGTACCTGTATTGTACTCAATGAATTTCGATATAATACATCGGAATCTCCTAGGCAGCCTAACTTGTACGCACTTGACGCAGACCAATTAAATTTATTGGCGCAAATTGCTGGCTGGTTAGAAATAATTGATATAAAAAAAGTTATGATATCCAACAGGCAAAGGAAGCAGTGCTCATTCATCCTGCTATTTTGCACACCACCGGTTTGTTTTGAACACAAAAAACTACGGATTTTCTCCAGGTTTTAGCACGCGTTAGGCACACATCTGGCTTAGAAGCTGCGTATAACAGCAACAAAAAACACAAAACCACCTCGGAGCCTTCGCCGGTATCGGCGAGGTCAACGCTTCCATTCTAGAGCACATAATCACAGCACGTAAACGTTCACTGATCGCGCGCACATTTCGAAATGCGAATTTGTCACTGGTGCAGCGAAAAACACGCGCGCGCGCACCGCTTTTCACAACGCCACTGTTTGACGTTTCCCTCGCGACGCGACTGTCAACTGTTGACAATCCGAACAATGAACCAAAATAATGATGGTCGAAAAATTTACATAACTTAACCTCGCTTTGTATCCTTTATGCCGGCAAATGGTTGCAACGAATTGAAGGTTATGGTTTTTTTGTGTGGCATTTAGTGCGTATGTGTAGTTTACGGTAGAGAGGTTTCACCTATTCATGTGGCTGCAAATGATGTGCAATAGTAGTTTCAAACGCGAGAAAATGTCTTTAAGAAATTCAATGCTTTAAAGGTACCTTCTGTATCTACTTAGGGTTCAGAGAATTGTCGTATATGGGTTTTAAGAGTATTTTTATACATGGCGTATATTTTTATATAGGCCCACATTTTGTCGTTTAGTATAAAAGATGTGGTGTATTTTTCCTGTTCCATCTAAAGAAGACGAAGGGTCTCCTATGTACTCCCGCTACAAAAATATACTTAAGTCTCAACATCTAGATTCAGAACAGAAAGCCCCCCAATTGGCGGATGCGAATCAAATCGAGTACAGACTGGTTACCAGTAACTAGATGTATGATATGAAATTACGCTGACGTCATTGGATGACGGGAGTGCGGCCGTTGCCCGCCACCAACGCGCATTAAAAAAAAACTTTTACATCAGTTTTTCATCTTTTACGAGTAAAGTCTTTGCCCAGATAAAACGCTGGCTTTTAATAGCGTGGATACTTTTGGATGTCCCTCGTAAAAAGTATTCCTACGTCTAACATGTTGTTACGTAGCTTGTTGGTACGTTGTTTGCGTTTTCTTCTAATTAGCCTTGTTAGACAGAGACGCAACGCGACCAGCGAGGAAATTACATTCTTATTATTTATGGGAACAACATAGGAAGTTGATGCCATAAACAGAATGACGCAAATGTGTAAAAGTTCCTTTAGAAAATATAAATATTTTAAGACCCAAGTTTACCGAAATTGCCGTATAAGCTCAAACAAGCCTGAAATAACAATAAAACATTAAAGTCTTTTGTTTACTCATTGCAAATCCATTTAAAGTAGGTAGGTAATTTGGTCGTCGCTTAAATATAGTAAAACTAACGTAAAATAAACCGAGCGCTGGCAACTCCCTTCGGAATATGGTCCCAATATCGATAAAGGAAAAAGGTATTAATTCTAGAACGGGCGCCGAGGCCGCGGCGCTGCTCCCGATGATTGAATCAATTACTCCACACCGCCATAAATATATAACAACACCTAAATATCACTACCAATAAATCTCCGATGCTTCAGTAGATTCTTTCAACCTACATTTCATGATTAATTGCAGCGATCTGACATCGAGCCCCAAACATTTACATAAATATTCAAGACGATCAACATTGAATTAAGACGAGCTTCCCCAAACAGAAATGAAATTCCAGATAATGATATTCATACAAGAATCATGGTGCCGTGAAGCTGAAAAACGAATGCTACACATATTTGATTCAGCAAATTTGCTCACAATTGGATGTGCGGCGTATTACAGACTCACGCGATAATACAAACACGATGAGAAGCCGCGACGCGGGGTAACTATGAATTTAATATCGGAGAGTGGGCGGCGGGTGGAATTACAGGATACACTAATTAGCGGGAAGTGAAGTTCGCGCCGCCGATATTCACGTGAGCAATCGCCAAGAACAACGTTCCCACGCCAAACGTAACAGCGACAATCAAACGAAAGTTACGGACGGCCATTATGCTTCGAGCGGCCAACAGCAGGCGACACCCTCCGCTGACAGCAAGTAATTAACGAACAAGCAGGGCGGACGTATTAAACGAATAGCCGTAAGCAAACAACAGCGATCCCACTCACGCGGGCCACGTATTCAATTAACGGAATGGGAATCGGAATCGACGCTCATAACGCTCAGAAAGTTAATTAAAATATCCCTAATTGCGCAGCGACAGCGACAAGCGTCGCCCGAACAAACTCGGCCGTGGCGGGCGCCAAAGCGTTCCGCAATGTTTGTACTTTATTAGAACAAGTTTCTCCGCCCTGTTTGCATCCAAGTTTGGGCCGCTTCCGCTTTATTTACCCTCGGTCGGGAGCGCGCCAACTTCCCCGGACGCCTCACTAAATCCTGCGAGTGTGCTCCATCGACGCACGCCGCGGCACGCTTACAACAACGCTGATAACCACATGAACACCGACGTAAAACAAAAAGCAACCGCCGAGGTTTGTTGTTCCATCAGACTAAATCCTAAACTATCAGCCGGCCGAGCGATCGGCGAAATAGAAACAAAGCTATTACTCAAACCGAATCCCTGTTGGACGTGACTAGATACGAGTAGGTACGACGAAAAAACCGGGAATAACGTCGACGGAATGCCAATCTGAATATGGAAATGGCTGGCAACCGGATTCGCAATGCGGGCAGATAAGGATTTTATGGCGAAAATGTAGGTACACAGTGGATATGAGCGAAATGCCCCGATAAGTAAGCGCAATACGCGACGTCAGCGCCTCGATAGGGCATCCGGTGCATGCGGCCACTGTCACACATATTACAGCCGACCTCTTTACATACGAATACATTTTAAACTCATTTCATGAAGCACATTTTCCTCGTAAAAAACTTTACAAACTTTACCATTTTTCTTCGATTCATTCATTCTTTCATCCATTGATTCTTAAAAGCGAAATATCAATAAGTACCTACACTAAATTTACAAGCAGATACATTTAGAATGTTGCAACGTAGCTTACGAACGGTACAAATGTTAAAATGCCGGCGAAACTCCCGTCTTAAACAAACATTCAGTTACTAAAATGTCCATTGAAAGTCCCCGACCTAATTGAAAACTTTATTTACATAAAGAGTAGACTGCGAGCGTCTGACCTAAATGTAATAAACATTCGAAATTAAGCTCTTATTTTGGCAACGGAATGGATTTGTAGCAAAGCTCGCGAAGTCGTTTTTGAGGACAAAAAGGACGACATCCTCGAGTATGCCGTAGTGATCTATTTGGGTATAAATTATTCATTTATGTTAGGTACGTGATACGTTTGCCGTACTGAAGTACGAATTTTAATGCCAGGCCGGGACGTGGTGCCGGTGCGGTGCCTCCTCTGCTTTAGGAAAGAAATCGTCTATTTTCTTTAGAATTGTAAAGGCGACCTGGGACGCCGAGGAGAGCTAAATATTTAGATCGGTATCGCTCCGTCCAAGAACGTATGGTTAGCTCATTTTGGAATACGTAAAGTCACTAGTGGCGGAAAATAAAAGCGGGGTATGAAGCCACATCGCGAGTCAAAGTCCAAAGTGGATTTTTTTGAAATTGATTAATTTGGCTAGATTAGGCGGTCTAGTAACTCATTATTTAATTAAAATAAAGTTAAACACTATGGTTACATGATCAACCTGCGTCAAGTGTCAAAAAGTCGTAGATATGTCAAGTGTCATCGCATTGGCGGGAAAAATTTATGCAGTCTTGAAAGAGGTTATAAAATTATTGACATAACCATATAAGTAGGGTGTCAATGAATTTTGAAAAGATTTTTAAGTAAAACTTGTCAGTAATATAATAACTTCGATTTCACGTAATTGCAACTTCATCGTGATCATGATCACTTGATCACTATTAAAATTTTGTTCCTGAATACAATACAGATTAAAAATCGTCACTGCATAGTGCATAGAGTCTGGCTAACCAAAGCGTGACCTGGGATTTTTCTAAA
>BHDV01063570.1:0-46201 GCA_005406045.1 Adoxophyes honmai
CAACCGCGACTGTTCGAGGCACAAAAAAAAACGGTGTTACAATACTAGTTGTTTCTGTGTTCTATGATGAATTTGAATTTATTTGGTACATGATTATGTACCGATTATCGAGAAAATCCCGCAACCCGGCAGGGAGGGGCACCAAAAACTAAAGTCGAATCAAGTATATCAGCAGTTTCACCGTGAAATTAAATTAAATGAAAACCCCAAAAAACCCATACGATGATACACCCCATTATAAAGGTTTAAACTTTAACAATTCAAACATGTTTACGAGGACGCTAATAATTGCAATGTTGATGAAATAATCATCGTGTTGAAAAAAAAAACATTTAACTTCATTTTCTTTATAGGTCTCCCAAAATGTTCATTTTATTTAAAGGACTTCTAAAATGATTACAATCGGTACCGTCGCGCGTTCTTTAACGAAGCTACTTTTTTAGGGTTCCGTACCCAAAGGGTAAAAACGGGACCCTATTACTGAGACTTCGCTGTCTGTCTGTCTATCTGTCTGTCACCAGGCTGTATCTCACGAACCGTGAGAGCTAGAGAGTTGAAATTTTCACAGATGATGTATTTCTGTTGCCGCTATAACAACAAATACTAAAATCAAAATAATAATAATAATTAAGGGGGGCTCCCATAGAAAAAGCGTGTTTTTTTTTGCAGTTTTGGGTCTATTTAAATAATTGTAACAGCTAAATACTTGAAATGCTCACAGAATATTTAATTAAATATTTGCTTTAAAAATAAATAATAAAATTAAAATAAAATTAATATTAAAGGGGGGCTCCCATACAAAAATTCTGATTTTTTGCAATTTTTGGTACTGAACCCTTCGTGCGCGAGTCCGGCTCGCACTTGGCCGGTTTATTTATCAAAATGCTTTAAATAGCTTTTCCATTTCCAGATTGTCCCTGGCGGCAGTCGCTGGGGAGCTCCGAATGCCTCCGGGCTCCTCGATTCTTGGTTTCACATGCAGATGCAGGTCAGTCTATTTTAGACCACGGATCGAAGAAATTGCTTCTTCGAAACGTCACTAGTAACTGCCTTTGCGCAAAGAAGTGCGGATTGCAATGTGTGGTATCTATAGAACATAATTATTGCTTTCCCGCAACCCATCTACTTTTTGGGTTGACGATGTTTTGCCATGCACAAAATAGCCGCGGACATCAGTAAAGTTTTTCAGCACCCAATGAGACCATGTCTGTAGACTGTTCAGGGATTTCTGAAGCTGCCTTTTTTCAATTAATAAAACCCTTACAAGTCTTGTCAGTGTTTGAACCGGTACCGCCTATGCCTACCGAAGTACATAGGTTTTCCGGTGCCCACAAGTAAAGAATAAAATAACGGAGAAAGAAAAAAATAGCTTTGCTTTTGTTTATTTAGATTGTTATCAATTATTAAATCAAGCTAAAAATTTACGATAAAATGATAATGAATTAACATATACACACGTAAATTAATATTGATATTGCCGCCTGAAAAAGATAACTGGAAGGATTCAAAGGTAAATAAACTTCTTATCGAATGTCTAGGTAATGATATTACGTGATAGTCGTGACGTAGAATTTTCGTGATGAGTGTAGGTATATCTCCCTCAAACCATAAGTACTCATTCATAGTTAAAGTAAAGCTGCCGAGATCTTCAAAGCAAAAGATGATGTAAAAAGAACAGATTGTACTGATCGCGTAACAAAGGCTGAAAAAACACGATTCTTGTGTGACCATTCGCGTCTTGTATAACTCCTTTAAGCCTTTCTTTAATTCTATTTTTATCAGTATTTTCTATGTATTATATGTATTAAATAGTGGAAAATTGTAGGCACCTATTAATTTAATTATTTTGTGACCGATAGACGTGGGCGGGAAAACAGTCACCGGAATCTCAGTAACGGGGTCCCGCTTGCACCTTTTGAATACCGAACCCTAAGTGTGTATAAGTACCTAGTTACAGTGTTATTCTTTAATTACCCATATACCGATTACAAAGCAGAATGATAGAATCGTGTCTGTTTTTGTAATTTGCAACAGTAGCAATTTGTACATAATTAATACAGTGAGAAGGAAGCGTTTTGTTTTGGCGTTGATTGAGTAGGAACTTGTGTACATTAACGATTAGGCTCAAATAAAATAGACATAGATTTCATATCGGTATGGCAAAATAGGTTTACGAGGGGCGTTCAATAAGTTTTGAGAATTATAAGGACGCAAATAACTTTTAACATATTTTACTTTATTTTTGAATTTAGTCACCTTTCAAGAGTATATGCTTATTATAATATCTTTATTCTAAGCTTAAATTTTCCTTAAAATAATAATATAATTTTAAACAAAAAAAAACCGACTTCAAATTAGCAATATTTTGAAAAGATTCTGTTTACTGAATGTAAAATCTTGACTTCATCAACAAATTACCGAAAACGCCGTACATCTCCATATAAAATTTGAAGAGTTCCCTCGATTTCTCCAAGATTCCATCATCAGATCCTGGTGTCGTTCCAATGGGACCAATTTCGAGTTATACCATATCGATTAAAAAAAAAATTTTGAAAATCGGTCCACGGGTCTCCGAGCTATCGAGTAACATACACACAAAAAAAAAAAAAATATGGTCGAATTGAGAACCTCCTCTTTTTGAAGTCGGTTAAAAAAAATCTTCTCGACCCCTTAAAAAAACCTCTACCGCGGCGATCACGGTGTCATCATTTTCAAATTTTTGACCTCTGAGGTGGTTTTTTAACCGCAAAAATGCATAAAAATCACTAGGAGCAAGCTCTGGTGAATATGGCGGATGCTCTATCAATCCAAAGCCAGCATCTTTGATGGCAGCCATCGCAACTCTTGGCTCATGCGCGGGGGCGTTTGCTTGGTGAAACAAAACACCTTTGGAAAGTTTCCACTGGGCGTTCCTCGCGTTAACATCACGCAGTTTTTTTATTTGTTCCTCATATAAATTCCCCGTGATTTTAGCTCCATGATTGAGATATTCAATCATAACAATCCCTCGGATATCTCAGAAAATGGAGCCAATAACCACGTGGAGGATGGTATTGCTTTAAATTTCTTCGGAGTCGGAGATGAAGGCCTCTTCTAAGTCATAGATTGTTTTTTGGTTTCTGGGTCGTAATGGTGAAGTCACCTTTCGTCCATTGTTACAAAACAAGACAAAAATCGGTCGGAATCTTGATCTAACAATTCCAAACAGCTATGTGAAACCTGCAGTCTGGTTTGTTTCTGAGCGTCCGTAAGCATTATGGGTACCCAGCGTGCTGATACCTTTTTCATGCCCATATGGTCATGTATTATATTGTGAATACTCCCGATACAAATCTTTACTTTTTTAGCTATAAACTAATCAGAAACACGACGATCCCCTTAAATTATTTTCTATTTTTTTTTAACATTTGTTCGGTCATCGCAGTGTTCGGCCGCCCTGAGCGTGGGTCGTCAATAGTGTTCGATTTTCCTCTTTTAAACTCTGCGCACCACCGTGCAACCGCAGAGTAAGAAGGAACGCGAACCCCTAATGTTTTTTGTAAATCTAAATGAACTTGCTCAGTAGTAATTTTTTTCAAGCAGAGGTATTTAATCACCGCATGATCTTAAATTTCCTCCATTTTTACCGTCTGGTCCCGACGCGACGAAATCAATGTGTTCTATTTTTAAAAAAAACAAACGACTGTCAAGTTATTTTTTTTTATTTTTCATAGCAATTACATGGGCTTTGCTTGCCAGTACTTTTTTATTTCTTTGCTAATGCATTTATATGTCATTCTCACTATTTATTGAACACCCCTCGTAGTCTACTCGTAGATGTACGAAGTATTTTATATGAGTACATATTTGAGTCTTTGGCGATTTTTACAGTTTCTTACGAGTAAGACCCAGGATAGACTAGCAACCCGCCACTATTATTTTTCTTTCATCAATAAGCTTAAAACGTGCTAAAAGTGGCTACTGAACGTGAAATTGTCAGGGTTTTGACTGTGTGACCTTTCTTATGCTCTGCCTACCTCATTTGAGAACACAGGCGTGATGTACCAACTGAGCTACCTTTTTAGAGATAGCAACAGGACTTTTTTGAACGATAACAGAGTGCGTAGTTGTATGCATTAGGAATATGAATGACTTCGCGTCACAGCGACCTTCGAAATAGTATTTGTAAATTTAAATTCGGACTATTTTTGTTTTGGTAATTAGGTAAATTTATTCTATAGACAAGTAGGTATTTATTTGTACCTATTGTGTAAAGTATTTTTTCTCTCAATGCGTTCATCAGGGATAGTATATTTGTTCCTGTATTTCAAGCTATTTGCTTTTAAGTTTATAGGCGAAATAAAGAAAAGGAGAGCAATTTACTTAAGACAGGTTATAGCCGTTTATTTATCTAAATGCATGTGTTTGTGTACAGGTATGTCTCTTTATAAAACATTAAGTAACAAGTAACAGAACTAAGGCATATCTTGAAGAAGAACTTAGGTATTCCATAATCAGATAGTTGCCAGGAACTTCTAGGTTTGCATAGATGTACTCATAATTATCAGTTTAATTTCCGCATTAATCATTGAAGGCACCACTAGACAGAACTTATTGTCAGTATTTTGTGGTTAGAGAACCTGACTATGAAGCTTGAGGCTTGAAATTCTAATCTAGTCTTTTGTCTTTACATACATACGTCACCCCTATATTCCCAAATGGGAATGGGACAGGCAGAACATAGGAAATTATTATTATTATATTATTTCACGTTTTGCAGCCACTTCCAGCAAATTTTTAGGTTTCAACTATAGGTACAATAGAGACAGGATGCTAGTCTGTCGCCCAAAGCATACCAAAACCTATTTATCCTTAGTCGCCTCTTACGACATGCACGGAAGAAATGGAGAGATTTTATTCTAAACCCGACGACACAATACGGATTTTGTGTCTACATATTTAAAAGTATTATTCACCATTAAGCAAGCACCACTAAAAACTATGTAGCCATACTTAAAACGTAGGTAACTACATAACTATGTAATACGCGCAAATCATATTTCAAAAGAGATAAAAAAGGAAGTTTCTATAAAATTACAGATATTTTTGAATATCTTCGCAGCTAATTATCTCAAGATTTGTCCTCAGTCATCACGATAATGTTTTATGTGTATCGTGAACAACGAAATCGAAACTTATTGAAGTGTAGAAAGGAAGTCACAATTTTTATCGTTATTAGGTTGTGGCCAGTGGAGCGCGACTCCGTATACGGTGGAAACTGATTCGAATGGTCAATCACACCGACCCCTGGTTCATGTAACCCATTATTTATTATAATTTTGTATGAAACGATTATGGCAATTATTGTCAGGGCTAAAACTAAAACTGCCGGAGCTGATTCCTCTCTCTGCCGCCTATAGTACTTCCCCGCTACAACAAAACAGATAAAGAGACTGTTTAATTTATGTTACATGTTTGCGTTATCCATTACAATTTGACCTGACCTTGCTTTAATAAACTTGATTAATAATAGAAGGATAATATCCTCTTGAGACTTCTCGTTCAAATATTTTTCAGGATTCCGTGCCTTTGAAAGAAAAACGGGAACCCAATGATGTCCATACAAATTCACGGAACCTTTCGTGCGTGACTTCTACTATCACGTAATCAATTTACTTACAAAGAAATCTAACTAAAGACAGTGAAACTATGATATACTTAGTTTCACGTACAAAATTTCACTCAGGCCACACTAGGTTAGTTACTTAGGTTTACGCCAGTTCTCAGTAGCCAAGGAGAGCGGTGTGAAGTTTCTGTCAACTGCCACAACATCGCGATGCAACCCGCACTCATTGTGAAGGAAGTATTCCCTCCCAGCAAACATTTCGAGGTCGAGTAGACGTTTTGGTCTCAACTTTAAGTCGTTTAGTATAGTCGTATAAAGGTCGTAAGGACGTTTACTCGACGCAAAAAGGGCCCATTTTATTCAACTTTAAGTCGTATAAGTTTCGTGTAAGCGTCGTATAAGTACCTTTTTAGTCGCATAATCGTCATATAGTGGTCGGCGATTTGGCTGCAAGTCACATAAAAATAGCGCTTGCGACGTGTATTCGACATTTTGTAGAGTAGTGGTGCCTAATATGATTTTTATATAATGTAATGGTTATGTTATCGTCGCGTAAAGATGATGTGATGTGACTTCTGATAAGTATAGAATTTTCGTTCGATGTTGGCTTGACTTAATTTGATTTGACAATATTCGCAGCCGCCATGTTTTAATACAAGGAATATATTTGGACATTTGAGATGAAACAACCATATACATCAATTGTAAACTACTGTGCACTTAAGTTTACTGATGAATGTGAAGTAATTTTGTAACAAAATTTTTAAGCGCTTTTAATTTTCTTAAGTAGTAATATATTTTTATTAAAAAAATATTACGTATATGCGTTATACGACCACTATATGACTTCCCGACCTATAAACTGTGTGTTCAAAATGGAAATGGCCGCCATGATAGTCGTTTTAGGGTTCAATAATGAAATAATTAAACGTCTGCACGCGTATTTTCTCTCTTGCACTCAAATTCAAAAAGCAGTGTTTTCTGTTGATCGCAATAACGGATCATAACATAAGTGTTGGTTCAGACCGATACAAAGCTTGTTTGCTAAAACATCTATTTCCTAAAACCATTAAGTTGTTACATTGAACATACTACAATCATAATTATAAAAATGTTTCATTTCACCCAAAATAATATTTTTGTTTTTAGATAAACCGTAAAACGATCTACAATTATGCGGATATTGATTAGTCATACTTTTTAAAAGTTTTCTTGAATTTAAAAGGACTATGCAAGACATCCTTTTTTAGAGTGCCGTACCGTACCGAAAGGGTGAAAATGAGATCCTATTACTAAGACTTCACTGTCTGTCCGTCTGATACCAGACTGTCTCTCAAGAACGGTAAAAGATAGGCAATTGAAAACTTCAGAGATTATGTATTTTTGTTGCCACTACAAAAACAAATACTAAAATTAAAATAATAATAATAATTAAGTTGGGCTCCCATACAAAAAATATTAAATTTTGGCTGTTTTTAATGGTCACCATCTTGCGAGCTGTATCTTAATAACCGTGATAGCTAGGCAATTGAAATTTTCACGTGTTTGAATTGATTGTCACTACAACAAAAAAATACTAAAATCAAAATAATAATAATTAAGCAAAAAAAAAGTGAAAAAAAGTGTTTTTTTTTAAAATGTTTTGGTACGGAACTCATCGTGCGCGAGTCCAACTCGCACTTGGCCGATTTTTAATGCTGCATGCATGTGGCAAAATCAATAGCCTACTTTTTAAAATTATTTCTGCAGTCATAAATTTCGGTTAAAGTGCATTCTTTGCTACAATTAACATTATATTCACTTTTGGAATATGAATTACTATCAACTTGGAAAAATGAGGAGTCCTAAAAAGCAAATGAACTGCAGGGCATAGCCGCGAAAGCACTGCGTGTTTCACATAAAGGACTTACTAAATATGTGTAGCATTTGCATTTAATTGTGATACGGAACCATTTTCATTTTTGTCCCTGTCAGCTTGACCTCTCGATTTATCATCGCTTTTAACTTTCAAAAGGGTGGAAGTCACATAAATGTAGAATTTAAGACCTTAACAGGAGTATTAATGGAATAGTGGTCGTATTATCGTGTTTGTGTTACTTGAGGACGTATACAGGTTGCACTCGTAACATTTAATCAACATTTATATAACGGTCAAGAGTACGACGTTTAAACGATTGTTGTTCGAGTAACAGTTGTATAAAAGAGAATTTCATTACGAAATTGACACTTACTCGACATTTATACGACGGAAACGTTTACACGACGAAAACGTCATATAAGTACGTTGTATAGACGTCATCGTAGACACCAATATACGACGGTCGTATAAAAAGTCGAATAAACGTCTATACGACATTATTATACGACAAAAAATGTATATGACTATTCGGACGTATAATGCACTATTACATGACGAAGAGTTAGAAAAGGTACTGTAATATGACTTTTATATAACTAGAGGTCTTATAAACGGTTCATTATACGACCAAAATGTTTGAGGCTGCACACCTCGCGGTTGTGGAGGTTTTTGGCATTCAAGATACCTCGACCGCCACATTTCCGCGGGATGTACAGTAATTAAAAGAAAGCAATTAGGTAAAATATAGTTGATACTTACTGTAGATAATGTAACGCTACGCTTATTGACGTAGAATAAAATACAATACCTAGCGTAATAATTAAGTTATAATAAATTCTTATTTTATGTTTTACTAATGTAGAGTTAATTATGTAAAATATTGGTTTTACTCAATTATTTCATGCAACGGCAGCAGGAAATGGTAAAAAAAACTGAAGGTTTATCCTTCAAAACAGGGCAGCATGAAAGTGAAGAAATACACTTGTGCTTAAAAAACAAAACCAGACGCAGAAGCTATTTTTCTGGTCAGCCTTTGCACGTGTGATTGGTTTCGGTAATCGTGATACGTTACATTTTCCCGTGCTCGGCGCGTGTAAAATAATATTAAACGCACCATTAGACCCTCGCGCACTGTGACATCGGCCATTGTTCGCGTCCTCACATCCTCGTTACATCACGGCGGCTGCCAGTGCGCAGCGAGCTGATGGTACCTTTAAATTGATAAATAAGGCATCATTTAGGCGGATCTTTTCAAGGGACGTTCACAACCATCTGCACTGAAATAGATTTTACAGGGAACGATAAAACTGAAAATTATTGTTATGTTACTTACTATTAGAGCTGAAAAAGTACATCAATATATTTTTTTTTCAATTAGTTTTCTTGTGTCTGTAATATTTTGTAAAATCTTAAATGGAAGCGATGTTTTCTTTTGATTAGTTCAGATCAATTTAGCTAATTTACTTTATTTTTGTGGAAATTATCTGAATACATTAGCCATATTTAAATGTAAAACTACCGTGAGACTCACTCATAGTGAAAAATAACCGAATTACTCTCGTTGTTTACACCGAGATTAGCTCGACATTATAATTATTATTTTGATTTTAGTATTTGTTGTTATAGCGGCAATAGAAATACGTCATTGCTCTGTTTAAAAATTGTTACTGTAAGAATAAATTGTTTATAAGGTGTGTTTGCAAATGTGTCGCATTGGGTATAATCCTGTCATATTTTTTGTATGGAAAATAAATAAAATAAAATAAAATCTCTGAAAATTTCAATTGCCTAGCTCTTACGGTTCTTTAGATACAGCTTGGTGACAGACGGGCAGACGGACAGACAGACAGATAGACAATTAAGTCTCAGTATTAAGGTCCCGTTTTCACTCTTTGGTTACGGAATCCTAAAAATACCATGTTGAAGATAATAATTAACAATGTACGGTACCTACCTAAATCAAACAATTAGCGACGGCTTACATTAAATGAAACTTATGGCACTATGGCAAGATCTCACGAAATCTCTGAATTTACCAGCTTTTAACCATCAAGTATCATACCTTTTTGAAATTGGCATAACATACGCAAGTTTTAAAGTAATTATCACTTGTGCAGTCTAGTATTTTTTAACCGACTTCAAAAAAGGAGGTATTGAATTCGGCTGTATTTTTTTTTTTTTTATTTTTTTTTTTTATGTATGTTACCTCAGAACTTCTAAACGGGTGGACCGATTTCGATGGTTCTTTTTGTGTTCGATAGCAAATGGCTTCCCATTGGTCCCATTTTAATTTCATCAAAATCTAACTAGTAGTTTTTGAATTATCCTTTAAATAAAAAAAAATGTATGGGCATTCGGGAATTTTAGTCCGAACTTCCATTTGTACATACTTACATACCTACATACAGTCACGCCTGTATTCTTAAATGGGGTAGGCAGAGCACACAAAACGCTACATAGACAAAACTATGTCTATGTCACGCTTCGTGGCCACTTCTAGCACATTTTTTGTAGGTTTTGAGTTAGCAGGTATGATAGTGACAGGTTGCTAGCCTCATAGCCTGTCGCCTAAAATTTACTTTAACCTAGGTCCTTAGTCGCCTCTTGCGATATCCACGAAAGAAATGGAGAGTATTTTTATGTGTATTCGCTGATTACTCGAAGACGCTTGGACCGATTTGGAAAATTCTTTTTTTTGTCTGATAGGGTATAGTTTCCAGGTAGTCCGATTGTCAGCATATCTTGACCTGATGATGGAATATGAGGGAAATCGAGGGCAACCCTCAAATTTTATAGGCACAGGTAATGTTTTTAGTACATTTTTCAAAACTACACCAGTATTTACGCTTGGCTGTAAAAAAAATATGATTGAGCTGATGATGAAAGGTCAACTCCTTAATTTTTAGGAGTTAAAGGATAATTTTTTCGATACTGAATGCACCTGCAGACTGAAAATTATAGTTTCAGTAATTAGCCAGGCCTGCTGCTTCTCAAGCGTTGCATTTCTGCTAATGCTCGTTCATCGTGGGGTTTACTTAACAGTTTAGAGGGTTCTAAATCAGATAGAGCTATTCCTCCTAAAGCCTTGAATCTGCTGAGAGCTACGTATACGTACATATACCTACTTGACCTTTAGTAAATACGTACATAAACAGAAGTTTCCTTTCAGGATAAAGCTAATTTGAAGTCGGTTTTTTTTTGTTTAAAATTATTTTCAGGGCAGTTGACCAAAGGTCAACTTATTGTTTTTGTTGTCATTTATTTTAACAATCAATTACGTTTCATTCGTATCTCTCGCACGTTTTTAACAAAATTACAATTTATTATTAAATTTAACTATTTGTGATTATGTAACAATAAAAAAATAAGGATAAAGAGCTATCTAAACAAATTATGGCACTTAAGAGGTGAAAAAAGGGCGAAGTTCGAAAAAACGCTAAATTGGCAATATCTCGAAAACCGTCCAACTTTTACTGAGGTCATGTTAGGTTGGTTCGATAGCTCTTGGATAGACCTACCTCCGGTGTCAGCGTTAGTCGCTATTTATGGGACACCCTGTATGTTAGGTAACGTGAGTGAAGCCAGCGCTTTAGGGTTAGGGTAGGTGCGTTACCGTCATAACCATTTCAAGGAACATTTTTTTTATCACATTAATCATTCGCAGTGTTACATGATACGTGATCCAACTTTTTGCCAATGCTATCAATTAGCTTTATACACTTCAGTGATTTTACTCAGTTGCGTAAGCACAAACGTAAATGAGATTCATAATATGGTCGGGGGCCGAGGGGGGAGACAGTGACAGGATTCACGGTCCAACTGAGGAACACAATGATCGCACTCAATACCTGATCGATTATGCCTTTGTGTGTAGCTATGTGTATGTAACGTACCATTACCTAATAGTAAAGTTTGTACCCACAGGTTAATGGTAGCTAATCACCATCGTGCCTGAGAGCGCTGTGGTTTTAGATATTAGCAAGATACTGCCAGAAGTCAGTCAAACCAACTTTCATTTAATCAAACCTTTATAAGTTCATAGGAAACTTAGATTCGGATCTAGTAGGTATACTTATGAGTAAGTTAAGTGTAGGCACATAAATGTAAAATTTTGAGACTGAAATCAATTTAAGATAGATAATGTAACGTCGGGTTTAGAATAACACCTCTTCGTTACTTCGGTGGATATCATAAAGCAACTAACTTTAAGGATGAATAGGTTTAGGTGTGATTTAGACAACAGACTAGCAATCTATACTAAATAGATAATTACATTTCGTATTTATTTTGTCGTTACCTATATTGCTGCTTCTCTACTACTCAAAGGTTGACTGGCAGATATCCCTTTTTGGGATAAGTCAGCCTTTGTACTCTTTAACTTGTATTTTCGACTTATCTGTAATTTATCTGTTTGTACAATCAAGGGTTTTTTACTTTACTTTACTTTACTATTGTAGAGACCTTCAACTTCAAACCTATAAATATTCTAAAACTGGCTGCGAAATGTGAACTAGTCATGGTTTGACCATGTAATGTTTGGAATGCTCTGCCTACCCCATTTGGGAACACAGGTGTGATGTATGATTATGCAGTTTTTCCAGCGCTGTACGCTGGAGATCCGTAACGAAATAGTGCCAGTTTATGGCTCCTTAATCTTATAGATATTGAAGGATCTGTTACCACGGTAACAGACAGATCAGGGACACGTCCCTACATTGTAAAGGTAGGTATAAATTTGTGCTTACAAACTGTTGTAGTACAACCAACAAGTAGCAATGTTGCTTACCAAAAATAGATAACTCCTCATCAAGCCAAGCTTACATAGGCTTACATACCAAGCGAAATTAATGAAGTACTTGAAGAGCCCTGAAGTACGCAGTTACCTTTATATTTCCATATCACACCGCTAGGTAAATTGTAACTTAAACATGAAAGACACTGATAAAGCTAAAATCCGCGAACGTGGTGTTAGATACCCTGTTCAAACACAGCGAGTGCCGACTGTACCCCGTACTGTTATCGCGCGTATCAATAAGCAAACCCGACGACACTATTCACTTAGAATATGGTGTTTGTTTACCATCGCACTATCTTCATACAATTTGTAAAATGTGCATGAGTGAATCACTCGTAAGGTAAGTAGTTTAGTGGAACGCTGGTTTCCAATAACTTTTCATGACTTTTCGTGTACTTACTCAAAATTACAGCGCTTATTGTTTCTTAATGCCGCTAGACAATAATGGACAATCACAGGGATTTCAAATGTATCTACTTACGCTAATGTTGTTACAGTTACATGAATGAGATTAATAAAAATGTTCGTATTATTTAAATATTATCACATTAGTTAGTGAGACTATGATAGCCAATGATTATAGAGCGGCATTAAGAAATTATCTGAACTGCGATACCTACGTATTAGTAATGAAATGTTTCATAACGCGACGAAATAGTGTTACTAGTCTTATTCCTAACTTTAACTACCCGGTTCATAACTATTATAGACCTATTGACATCAATGTGGGTTAAAACTAAGTCGGTGTTAACGATAAGTGCAATTGGACATGTTTTTCCCGACCAATGATGGCCTTTATAAACTGTCTAACAAGACGTTATGGCAAAAATGATCTGTTAAAACGATGTCCTCGAACAAAATCGATTCCTGGCAATCTGAGAACCTTAGTGCTACAATATAACTCGCACCGAGCCCAGACAATCTAGGTTAGGGCGTCGCGGCCCTAAATCGAGCTTGTAATCTCCGTCTGGCGCACGCGCGCGAGCGGGACGGCGCGCGGGCTGACCTAGAGCAGCAGGTTGGGAATCCGGAAGGTATGAAAGAACCGGCTCCGGAGCGCATTTTTCCATTCAAAGGAAAGCTCGCTCTGGCTACACATCGCAGAGACATGAATTTTTAATTTGATTTTGTTCAAAATTTTATAAAATGCTTTAGCGACCGATACTTATCCATTTTGTAGGTATTCTAGATCTTTTCTTCTAGCCTTACCATTTTTTCATTTCTACTATGCGTGAGCTATTTTAAGAATGGACCTAACTAAGAGCGAAAAGCTCCTACTGGTCTTGTTCAAAAATATAATCTGCCATACTATGCCCCACGTGCATCATTGCTGTATTAATAGATACTAATCTACTTGTATTCCTAATAGGTACTAAAATTGAAATGAAGACAATGCTGCAAATTTATCTATTTACGCAAATAAATTAGACAATTTAGTAAAGTATTTAAGAAACGTCTACATGTTTTTGCAAAACATATTTATTCAATCGTTTGCCACAGCGGTTTTCATTGTTGAATTGATTATTTTTCATTTCCGACTTACAAAGAAGAATTACAAGACAAGTGTAACCACGATGTGTGTATTTGTGTATGTATTTCTGGTAGCGACATCGTATCTCTTCAACGATGGACCGATTTTGATGCGATTTTTTCATTCGAAAACCAGTCTTGCGGTGGTTCTAGCTATGTTTGTGCGAGGTCTGATTTTAATAATTTAAGATATTGAAGTAAAAAACAAAAGTATTGTATTAAACTTTTTGTAGTTTTTGCGTTGGATAGATTATCGACTCAGCGTACGGCCGTGCGTTTATATTTTTGCAGTTTGCCTGTATAGCGAACTCTGTTTCTTGCGACACGTGCTCTAAAATCATGAAATCACTCACAAAGCATATAGCTAATGTCGCTAAAGGTACAGTGCAAAGTGTTGCTGACGTCCTGACCGCAACAGATTCCAAAGGGCACGTGGCCCAATTACCGAAGTGTCGGAGAGTCGCGGAGCTCGCGGCTTTCTACCCCGAGGCGAAGCCGCGGCGTCGGCGCATTCCGCACCCGCGCAGCTTCCGCGCCGCGCACTTGACTCCGACTACTGTCTTTGGTTGACTTGAGAATTTAAGCACGTAGGACCTGTCTATCAGATTATGACTGCACCGAGCTTTTTGCGCTAATCCAATTTAGGTACGTAAGACGACAAACGGCGAGGGTGAAGCGCGGCGGCTTAAGATTAGTTTTGTACTACGTCCGATACAAATCCGATCCGAATCCGTAAAAATATGGTCCCGAGTAGTCATAGAACAATTTTTTACATGAAATTGGATCTAGTGCGTGAATTATCTTAACAATCGTAACTCGGACGTAGAGCAACTCTAAGATAGCTCACGCTGGTCTGAAAGCGTGCCTCTTTAGGTAGTTTTATCGTGTTACTAAAAAATAGGTACACATTTCGATAAGGTAATACATACCTGTAGTAGCTAGAAAACACTATGTTTTACTATCGTTAGAAATCGCATGACCTGCGCCGTGCAATATTTAGGACAGCAGTAAAAAGTAAAGAGTATTTTATTCTGCTTGCCACTGCCAACCCAATGGCTGACTCCTTAAAAAAACAGAGATTCGGAATTGCCCTACAATCTGGCAATGGCGTCACTATCCTAAGTGAGTACGCTACCAGTAGTCATTAGGGGACGAACGGAGTACAAGAAGTTTACAGTCGAGAAACAAATCTCAGTTTTTTCATGTTGAAAACAACTTGTTCGTCTGAAACTTCCAAATGATCAGAATCAGTTCTAAATGTTCAGAATATTATGAAGTCATCTTGCAGTTGAACAAAATAAGCACAAGTTTAAAACTATTTCGGCATGTCAATAAACGCAGTAAGTAATATTTTTAAAACTACAATCAGCCTTTTTTTCTTGTGTGCGGCTGAATGTGACTTTCAAGACATTTAACCTGTGGCACTAAAAAGTTGAAGCTGAGGAAGAAAATTTTAGATATTTTACAAAAAAGATGCTTAGTTAATAGTCGTGAGGTAAGTTTCCCGGGGCTAAATACTACATTACACAATCTTAAGCACTATTTTATTTTCATGTAGTCCATAATTATAAAAAAGTGAGCAGGCTATTTTTCAAATTAAGTTTAGGTGTTTTAAGTTTTAAGCTTTAAGAGTGGCACTGAAAATCTTGCGACTCGACGCAGCGTGCGAGTGCAGCGCGTTTGGAGCTGTTCGGCATAGTAATTATTAATGCGTAGTGCCAAGATAGTTTTACAGACATACACATTGCGCATGTGCTCCCAAATTGGGTAGGCAAAGCACATGAAACGCTACATAGACAAAAGGTAGACCATTTCACGTTTCGTAGCCACTTTTAGGGTCAACTTGCTAGCATATCGCCTGTGTCAAATTAATGTTAATAAGCGTTCTTATTTTCTTTCTTATAAATTTCTATATCTATTTGAAACTAAGCCATTAGGTACTATTAAACTTGAAACCTGACTAGCTGAGTCTTAATTTACAGCCAACGGATTATCGTCAATATTTGAGGCACTTTGTATACTCGTAACATTAGTCCTTGATGAAAAGAAATTATTGTCGTCTCTTCTCTGAAAACTAAATTAAAATAAACTAATAACTGACGTTTAAGAAACATTCATGAAACAACGGAACATAAATGTCTGGCACGAGGGAATGATAATACCAATATACACTTGAAAGTACAGCGTAACTGTCTAAATACCTACTTATAATTCCATAACGTTATGTATCTAATAATGTTATAATTGTACGGAAGCAAAAAAATACATGCCTAGACCAATAAAACGTTAAAAAGTTGTTTCATTGAATGAAAAAACGATAAACTAAACGTTTTCCGTTTGCGTGTACTGCTTGTATCTACTTAATGCTTATTACTTTGTTCACTTAGCTATCTTGGTATTGAGTTTTTTACGGATCGCCGTCTCCATCCTGCGTGTCGGAGGAAGAAGTACCTACCACGCTTCTTTGTAATCGAGGCGCTGTCGAACCGCTCTACTGTCTTCATGACGATTATAAATGCGCTAATTATATTTCCTAGCAAAATTTTCGCGGAGAAAAACATTAGACTACGTTCCAGTACCAACAAGGAATTTAAAAATTAGTAGGTAGAGACTGGCCTTATTGATGTTGGTAATGGAGGAAAGATGTTCATGTAGGTAGAATATACTTGCTTAAACCTGCTGGTGCTGTATACCTAGCTACGGACATAATTGTATTACCTTCAGGCATCCTCCTTTCAAACTGTTGTTACTGGTTTTACGGTTGTACTGTTCGATTAGTTTAAATATTGGTATCTATTCTTTATTGAACACCAAAATAAGTATAATTTGGCTTAGAGAAAGAAGGCGCAATGCAGAGGCATTCAGTTATTCCAATTTCTTACAACCATTTGTAACAGTTGACGAATGAGCGCTAATTGATCGAGCCGAGCAGACAGTGTAATTTGCTAAGTAGTATTAGAGCTGGTGGGATTTCAGGATTCAAACAGTAGCTGGTATCTGCCTCTACTATTTCGACGGTATCTAGTAATACCTAAAACTACCTATACCTATACTCCATGTAATACATCGTCAAAAGGTAGTTCTGGCATCGTTCCCAAGACGCAGGCTACATTGCCCTGCTGCCCGGCTATCCCTAGCCTTTGAGCGAGGAAAGCGCCAGCTCTAGGTTCACCTGGTACCAGAACCAGCATTTTGCACAGATATTTAAGGAAGAATTTGATGTCTGACGACCACGGTCCCAAGCTAACCACATTTTGGTCAAAATCTGCCTAACTAGAGTCAATGCATAGTTGCTGCCTCTTAACGGCTCTGACTTCTTAACCTATCCTTAGAACATGATTTTACGTGTATTTGAAGACCATCGCAAGTTCCTTTTTCGTCCAGATTACCATAAAGCCAAGTCATCGACTCCGCGACTTGCTCCACTATTTGCGCAAGTTATCTCCTGTTGACATGTCCGACGACTTATCGGTCGACATGGTCTGGAAACGCTTATCGACGCGCGGGTCCGTGCTGTGAAAGGGTACGTTTTGAACCAAAGCTCAGTACTTACTGGTAACCGTCACGTTTGACTAACAGAAGTGTGTCATTTTGTATGATTGTTTGCTAGATGAGACACTTTTTGGAGAATGAAATTATTGCCAAATGGATAGGTACTGAAATAACTACCTAACTAAAGACAATACCTCAATAGAAATACTATAGTCAAGACTAATATTATAATGATAATGAACTAAAGCTACTTACTATGAAGAAACTATTTAAAGCCAACAGCCCACTTGTGGCCACGCGTCTAGCATGTTTTTTTAGGTTTTGTGTTGGCAGGTAAACTTAATAGTGGCAAGTCGCTAGCCTATTTCTTTAGGCGTCTCTTACGATATCTATAAAAAATAATAACATTAACAAAGTTGGCATTTGTGATCTTAGAAGACTACATCCGACATCAGTGGGTATTTTTAGTGTAAGACAGGCGGGCAAGCGTGCTCCATCAGGTCGTAATCACAACAAAGTAGGTATTTAACTTTAAATGAAAGAATTGTAAATCAAAAACATACCTACAACAGTGTTAACAGTATTAGTCTTTTGTTAATAACCTTTATCAGGTCCAACAGATCCATATTTCACGAATCCTTTTATTATTATATTTTAGACTCTACTTGGAATTCTATTTAGCTAGGTAGGTATGCGAAGTCAAGCAACAAAACACGATTAAAAAGATGTTAACTGAGAAGGCATAGATATTAAAATGTGGTATAATTTCTAATGTTTCTTGAACTATTTATGCCACCTCCTCGACAAAATGCACTTAAGTACAGTCAAGGAAATTGATACATGTGCCACTTTGAACCTTTTCATAGTGAATTTCATATTGCTTTGATTAGTAGAAAGTATGGTATGTCACAGTGAGATTTCTTGTGAAAAGGTACAAAGTGGCACAGTAATGAATTTCCTTGACTGTACGTCTAATAAAAAAATGTAATAAGTAAACGTAACAATCCTTACTGTATTCGTCACAATGCAATGGTAGCGCAGAGTAGATGTCTGAAACCAAACGTTTACCAAGTGCCTACCTAGTTAGCGCACCGGTGTTTCGCTCGGACATAATTATCCATCCCTTCTGCTCACGCTGACCGATTAGAAAGGAATATAGGTACATGCTTTGACCAGTGATAAAAGCAAGCGGGCAAGGGCCGCGGGAGAGAGCACTACCACACTACTGCCAGACTACCTAGAAACTACCTCGCTGGGCTCTGCGAGTGTAGGTACCATTTTGAAACAAAATAGTTAAAGACTGATTAGCATAACCGTTAACCCATGTTATTTTTCAACTCCAACGTGTCTATTACGAAACGTGAACTAAGAGAAAAGCCTTAATTGATACATTGATTAGCAGTTCGTGAAACGCTTTACTACGTACTCAAACGGGGACTTATCCAGCTGATTATTAGTTAAATGAGTTATTTGCTTCACAGTTTGCGCGTATTTGCGGCGAGAGTAATACAATGTATGTGTTGACTTTTCTTAACAAAACGTACCGTTAGTTGACTGCGGCGGCGGGCGGCGGGGGGCGGACACCTGCGCGAGCGCCGACGAAAGTGATCGGCTGGGCAGACCTCACCAAACTTAGATATGGCAATTCCATTAAGAAAAGTTGTAAACATCCGAAGCCTTGGGGCTTGATGATCGGTCAAATTAATATGAAGAACATAGTAGGTACCTAGTAGTCTTTGAACCTCTATATTTTATTATAAAACTAGCAAATTAAGTGTGTAAAGTAAAATAAGATAAAAAAAAGTTATTGAAATGCAAACTTCTCATACACTTATCAAAGCATTTTGAGAAATTGAAATCTGTAAGCATAGTTTTGTCTTATGAGCTTTTAACTGACCGGCCCCACCAAGTCATTGGATATTTAGTTATTAGGTATTGTTTTTTTATGAATTATTATAATGTTAAGTATTTCTTTTTTGTATTGTGATTTAGATTTTAACAACTGCCTGCAAATTGCGTTTTAATTTGAATTTTCTTTTAGTTATAAGTTTCTAGGGTCGCACTGAAAATTAGCGTTGCGGCTTGCCCCAATATCATGCTAAGTGCGGCCCTTTTGGTGCTATTGGGCACGGAATTGTGCAATTTTTTTTATATGCATAATCATTAAGTTATTATTTATTTATTTATTTAGGCTAAAATGTTTTATCTGTCTCAAATTTCTATCAATAAATGTCTTTCTTTCTTTCTTTCTTTCTTTCTTATTCCTACTTAGTCCTTATTTTCTTTTACTGAACAGGTTTATGGACCTAATTTAGTTTTAACACCCGCCTAGCGATATGGATTAGTAAATAGCGCTACCGGAACAAAAGACGTCATGTCTAACTTCAAGTATAGTTAGTTGTGGTGCCGAGTCTGCGAGCGGGTGACTCTGTGTCCGTATGTTGGTCAGCGCGACCGCACAACGCAGGTTACGTGCCCGATAAACAGCGCCGATCGTAATGCCATTCAAGTCTTAACAGCCTTTTTAGACACCGCCGTCCGACCAATAACTCAGCCGTCCGATATGGACACTTTTTCGTAAAGCACCTAACAGTTGGGCAACAGCAGAATCGCTAAGTGTGGGTGCGAAGATAGTGTTGAAGTGATGGGCTGCAGAGTGTCACTTAGTTGACACTGTCGCCAACTGCTGAGGGCATTGTCCACATTAAGCGGAGATTTATACATAAGATAGACGGAACTGATATAGGTACAGCGTGAGATACGTGTCCAAAAAAAGAGTGGAATTGATAAGAAAACCTAAGCTAAAGAGTTACCTACTTCCCAGTTAGGTATTGTTGAAACTTTCCTACTAAATAGGATTCAATGATCTATAACTTAGCTGAATATGCAAATCTAGAGTGTCTAGAGTACACTACACAGGTACCCATATTTTCTAAGTTTGTACCCAATAACAGGTGAGCAAAGAGTAATTTTACCGTTTACAAAATTTTCTTTTTTTAACATAAATCAGTGATGTTTTAATGAAAACTAATCCTGAATGTTTTGAGTCATATAATACAAACCGATAGCTATCTACATAATGATAAGACTTACGGAGGTTGAACATTTTTTTGGTTCAAAAATCAGGTTCATCTTCATCGTAATCCTAAATTTTCTACAGTTATTTACAGTAGAAAATGTAGGCTCAGCATTGTCGGCAGGGTTCGGTATGTATAGGTAATGTCGTGACAATGGTTGGAATTCACGCGGAGTCGTCGGTGGCGCACTGCGGATACTGGTCGGTCTTGACGCCGGGTCAAACATTCTAAATGTTCCATTTGTATGACGCAATGTGCCTCGAACTGGATTTGCACTCGTCTCACAGACACTCGACCTATGCATGTGTGCTGCGTGTAGCCACGATTTAATCGGAACCCTATTCGAACAATTTGTTATACGAGTCGGTAGGCAACTTTGGAACCGAAGGCCTTTGTGTCGCGTCTATTCTATATCCACTTCGGGCGAAAATTGATGGGCCCGCTACCGACCCAGTACATTGCTGCATCGTCGCGCATCGTCTCTGATGGCGACCGCAATATGCGGCTCTCGAGAGCACGCCATTGTAAAAGTTGTTTGTATCAGATACGTCGCGTGGTGCCGCCACCACGATGGCAGCAGACAGCTTGGCGCGCCACTTTTTTTTAACTATAACTCTTTTTCCTTACAAAACTCGGACGTTGATTTGGATGGGTCTTCTAGCTAAGGCGAAAACCGTCAGCTTACCAGCTTCTTTTTAGTTTAAAATGCTTATAATTTTAATCTGTACAATAGCAGTTGCCTATAACTTTGCCTGCGTAGAATTTGTTAATCACTATCAACAGAAAACATATTACCTATGTATATTTCTGCGATAAAAAGATGATTATAGTCCTCCCTCGAGACTTAAACTATCTCAAGAAAACAAAATTTTTACCTGATCCGATTGAAATAAATAAAGTTGTTCTATTGGTTCCTTCCAAACGCATCCTCCTCGCACGTTCCTGGCGGAAACGGACCATGTACATATTGTACATAATGAAGTAAGTATAGGTTTTTCTACTCAATGTTCATCATGGTTCTATGGTTTTCAAAACAAAATACCTACAATAAATTCGCTTCTATAGAAAAAATGGCAAAGTCAACTCTAAAATAATGTTTCAACTCTAAACTCAAGGCACAGAAACACAAACTATGATTATGAACTTTATACAGTTGATATCAGCGTAAATTAGCTTAGATAGAACCCTATTGCAAAGCCTTGATTTTTTACAAATCTGGATTATCTACTGTTAGCGCTTAAGATTTTTACTTTTGAGCATTATAAGTACTTAATGCGCGCTTCTATGTGTGGCGACTTGGCGAGGAGGTAATTGTCACAGTCTTGCTGGTACATTTATCAATAGAGCTGTTCGGGACACTTGTTATTCTATGTGAGTGCATCCTCACGTAAAAAAAGTTACGCTTTCGCAGTCACCTACATACCTAAACAACACCGTTTTTTTTATAGTTTGATGATCTTAGATGCCCGAGTAGCCCAGCGGTAAGAGAACCTGACAGTGAAGCTTAAGGTCCCGGGTTCGATCCCCGGTCGGGGCAGATGTTTGTATGATGAATACGAATGTTTGCTTTCAAGTCTTGGATGTCTATCTGTATATAAGTAAGTTTATCCGTTGTCTAGTACCCATAACATAACACAGGCAATAAATTGCCTAATTTGGGACTAGGTGACTGGTGTAAATATTGTCCAGTGATATTTATTTATTTATTTATTATTTAATAACGTAAGCAAACACTTTTTTGATTAAGAATATTCTGATAAAGATACACACACGTTTTAGCTTTCCTTGTCCTTCAGAACATTGTGATTTAATTTTATGTTGAGGCTGAATTAATCTACAAAGAGAAGATTTTGGTACATTAAATTCGACACAAACTTCTTCGTGTATCTTCCCAGTTTCATAGACGGATAATGACTTCAGGTTTTCACGTAATGATTGACATTATAGTTTTCATTTTGACAGTTTTCAGATAATGTAAACATCCGCATGATAGTAAAGCGAAACAAAAACCGGAAGTCATTAGGGCTCAATATTACTTACGTTGTTAAGTGCGGAATTTGTGGGTGATACATTTAAGAATAAGGTAGTAAGCAAATAATACGATGATATCTCAGTTACAGAGGTTTATGCATTAAAAATTCACTTGCTATTTCAGAAATAGAGGTAACTATGATGATAAATAGAAAGAACTACTTAATCCTAGATCTCGAATTAGTTCGATAAGTAGTTCTAGTTAACAGGGGTAATTCAGGGCCTAATTGTTGGGACCTCAGCTTGAGTTTTAGTAATGGAGGTTTTTCACGTATCCAGATTCTATACTTTATTTAACCAAGTTTCACTGTAACTGTCTGTGAATCGTCATTTCCAACCAGATATATTTTTACACTTGACAGGACTGTACATTCATTAATTGATAAATATTATTCGAACGTGGATTCAATCGATCTAGATAGACAGACGAACTGGATAATTTGATAGAGAAGATTTCCATGATTGGAAAAAAAATCATGTTAAACGACTAATTGGGCATACAACTTTACGATAATTTATTGAAAATAAAACACAATTCTCCGCTAAGGCAGGTAAAATTTACAGTGATGACTCACTAAATCTCGCCTTGATTATTTTTAAATATATTAAATTTACAATTATTGAATGTATTACAATATTTTCGTTGGTGAGTCATTCGACTCTTAGAGTAGATATTACGCAATGCCCATTACTAGTTTGTCTTAATAGCCACAGGCAATAATACACAATGACTCATAACTATAGCAACACACGTGGCATGACAAAAACCTCCAGTATGGTAATAAGGCAATATATTTTAATGAACATAAAATACTTGCAAAAAGTTCATCCGTAGAGTAGCTATGTTTAGCTTCGCATTCGCGGGATTCTGGAAGTAGAGAGTTGCTCTTTTTACCCGACTTCAAAAAAGGAGGTTCTCAATTCGGCTGTAATTTTTTTTGCTTCTCGCAATGCAGGCGCCACTGGTGGTACAGGTGCTGTCTGGTCGCGGCCTGCGCGGATGCCCGACTGCGGCTGCCACGAGCTGCTTAGCCCTACCGACGCCAAAAAGGGTTTCTGGAATTGAAAACGTATTAATCAATACATATCAATACGAAACACATTGATGTGCCAACCGGAATTCGACTCTCTGCAGTAGAGGTAGAGGACTCTAAACAGTTATGCAAGTGTGACATTTCTTGGTCAACCACGGAGAGGAGTATAAAACTGTAGGCTTAGCACAGACACATGCGCGTGTGGATTTGTGCGCGGGATAAACTACCTGTCACTTTCTAACGTCTCCAGTTAGACAGCGACAGGTATAGCTAAGCCGAAGAAAGGTTTTATGTATTGACATTGTTGTATGACTTACTTACTTACTTACAAACACTAATAATTTTAGAGGTTTCTAATGAGATGTCAGAATTATATAGTATATTTAAATTAGTAGGTATGTTTATGTTGTACTCGTGCAAAACCGCACAAAGTATTTTTTTTGAAGCGATTGAATGATATAAGAGCAAGAATGATACATGACCTAAGGGTGTTACGCGGGACAAATCAATATGATAATTATCTTAAAATAGAGCTCAGCCTGGTGGAGCATATCGAACTTGTTAAAAATCAGGCCTCAGTCATTCTTAGCCCACTTACCACATTTTGTAACACTATTTCTAAAGCTTAACCAAATTAATGAAAACAAGAAGCTAAAGTATTACCAGAGAAGATATTTAGTAAATTCAGGACTTGCCGAAAATTTTAATGTAGCTAAAATGCAGCAGACAGGGCAGAATCCTCCCAACATTGTTGCGTGAACTAACCGATCTCCTTCTAAACGAGGAACACCAGAAAAGACGCATGCGACCAGAACACTGACAGGTACTCTTGTTATTTGTACCACCATTCGTAACTCTGTTGTACCTACACTAAAAGTTGGGAAAACTCAAACTATTATAAACTTATGGACTACTATTCTCCAACTTCCTCTATTCCGATTACTGGTCTTCTAAGACTGCACGATAAGGTTAAAACTGCCAACAACCTAACTCAATGTTTCGTCAACTGCCTGGTTTCTAGGTTTTGAGTCAAAAGGTACTATAGTGGCTGGGTGCTAGCCCTGTCGCCTTAAATTTACCTATATCTTTAGTCACCTTTTACGACATCCATGGAAGAAATGTAGAGTTTTTATTCTAAACCCGACACCACACGGGGTACAAACGATAGTCGGTAATCTATACTAATATTATAAAGCTGAAGAGTTTGTTTGTTTGTTTGAACGCGCTAATCTCAGGAACTACTGGCTCGAATTGAAAAAATCGTTTTGCGTTGGATAGACCGTTTATCGAGGAAGGCTTTAGGCTATATAAGGCTTTAGGCTGCGACTAATAGGACCGAAGAAACATTAGAAAAATTGGAAAAAACGGGAGAAATTAGTCACTATTCCACGCGGACGGAGTCGCTGGCACAGCTAGTATATATGATAGTTAGTTCGATGTGTACTTTTTTTGTGTAATATAATAATAAAGGGAACAGTTCGTAGTGAGCCTTTAGTGTAGCTGTAGATAGGCACGGCAGGCAGGTGTCTGCTAGATAATGAAATTGCATTGATAAGCGGCTTGCTGCAGTTTCACTTTATATGCTCCGATACAAGGCTGGGACCTGTTCTACTTGTAATGTTTCCACGAGGCTTTCTTGTTTCACACTAGAGTCATAATATCAAAGTATATCCACATTCGATCCCTTGCGTAAAAGCCTCTTTGATGCACTAACTTTAAACCAGGAAATTTTCCATAAACGAATGGAAATACTACCTCTTCTTTGGAGTACGAGATGATTTTCGTGCTTTTGCATTTCTTTCACACTACTTCAACTGTTTAAGGCTCAATTCACACCAGAAGAGCAGCGCAGCGCGGCGTAGCGCAGCGACCCGCTCCGTGGAGAATGCACGGCTTTGTTTATGGAATGCGCTGGAATTTCCACGGATCCGCGGGCACTGGAGTTTCTCATGCGATAATAAGTCTTATTTAATGAAAATAAAGTTGAAATTCTCATGACACTGAAACTGCGCTCCGCTACGCCGCGCTGCGCTGCTCTTCTGGTGTGAATTGAGCCTATGACTATGCCTTATTGTCCTTGCCACTAAAATAGGGAAGATTCGGTACACTCGGCGCCATAACGTTTTGGCCCAGTCCATGTACTTAATTACAAACTTACGTACAAAATTAGCTTTTTCAATATGTGACAGATTTTCATTCGCCGAGTGTACTCTACGTATAATACGCATTGCATAATTGTATTAACAATATCCATGTACCTAATACCGCCATCGATATAGAATTTTTGCTGCCTACTCATAACGAATAATTGTGAAATGTACGAAACACGTGTTTTGTACATACTTATACTGTCATAATTATTAAAATTCAACCTAAACTTTGGTTATTTAGGTGTAGATTAGGCTCATAACAGGACACATAAGTACAAATATGCATCTAGTATTTGCACAAGCATTTTTATCATTCGTTATATCTTATCGATATTTCTGCAACGTACCAAAGATGATAAACACGAAAAACATACTATTTCGCGAACCCCACCTTTGTTTGGTGACCTATATTCGTTTGGAGTTCAATTATTTTTTAACTACTTAGTGCCGGTAAGTGACAAATGTGCTGGAGGAAGCCGTTGTCAGTAACAGTAACGCAACGCGTGCTAGAAATGTTATCTACCAGCAGTTAAGCGACTGAACTAGAACTTCGAATGAGTTTGAGATTATACAAAAATACGAAAGACGTGGTTTGATTTGCTTGTATAATAGCGCTTTAATCACGAATTCTTCATGTGCATAGATAAATTAAAGTACAATTGTTTACATATTTATTATCTGATAACTGAAAATAAGTAGGTAGTACCTAGTAGTTGAGCATGAGCACATTATACTAGCTACGTATACAACTCTACGTATGCTAAAAACTTTTAGATAGTGTAACGTAAGTATTCGTATTTTTTTATCTTACAACACTTTTGTACATAACATTACGTTCGTATTTCAATAATAAATCGAAAAATGATTTTTGAGGCAACATCAAATGCATGCTTAGGTACCGCCGTATTGTGCCGCTACTAGACTCGGCAAACTTTAGGTATACAAAGTCGATACACGTATATTATTTCAATTTGTGAATGCAATTCGCTATCGGCGTTATCAACCACGCGAGTGTGACGATGCTTCATTAGATTACAACCAGATACTATTTGTGATTATATTCATTAGGTACGAACACCCGTAGGTAAAAAACTAAATCTTGCTATATCTTGCCTAAGTTCAAGCAACTGTCAATTGTTTGGCTTAATACTTTGAAGTACATACCTAATTCCAAACAGCAGTGTTCACATTATTGTGTTCCGACAAGGAGGATATGACAGCCGGTACAATTCCTGTCACAACGTACATGCGTCAGGTCTGGGTTAGCAACGCATCTGCTACGCGTTCGTTATTTGGGATGGCTAAGAGCGATGGTGATCGGTTAGCGTCGCGACCACTTTCTCCTTATAGTTTAAATAAATAAATGTAGAAAAAACCGCGTTAATTTGTATGCAACTTTCTTTAGTGATTAAAATAAATGTTCATTTCAAAAACAACTTTTAAGTAAGAATTGTTTGAAACGATCAAGCTTCGATAGTTACTTTTTGGATCCATCTGCGGGGGTCCCTGCCCCGACCGCAGGTCATGTAACAGTTGCCGTAAATTGTGTAATGTTCTAATAAATTAAAATAGGTATCCGCCGTATCGGATACATACCTAATCGCCTGTTTTATCGCCGCTCTACAAGACAAGCGTATCGATTTGATTTTATCGTCAAACATGAGAGACGATGATTTTATGAAATGCTGTTAAAAATCTCGCGTTGTTGCATCTTTTCATGAATTTCGGGCGTGGAATTGCACCGCCTTATCTCGAGTATAAACAAGTCGACTCGGTAATGCCGCTATTGATTTTGGCTGATACGTGCCCGAAGGACTACGACCCGGCAAACAATGGAGGTTGCCGGAGGTGATGTTTTCACTTTTTTCTTTCACAGTCAACAACCCCAATTAACCGCCCCATACTTTCAAAGATATGAAACATATTCCAGAAGTAACTGTTAACAAATGTAGTTTCTTACGGTATCCGGTAATGACAATATGTGGTTGGTTTTTAGACAGTCTGGTTTGGATAGTCGAATTTGAAAACTGGTAACCTTAAAAATAGTATTTCTGAACCCTTATGCATCATTCACTGAACTACCTATCTAATGAACTGATTAGATCGTTTGGATAACTATTATCGTAAACGTAAACGCCTACTAATTTATAAAACGTCGTCAATACGAATTAACCATAACGTCATCATAATAACCACCGGCTGAGTTAATGGTTTTTAGAAATATTTCAATAATAAAATAAATTATAACATAGTACTCTGCATAAATTATAATAATATACACAATGAAACAAAACACTTCCTGACCGAGCGGGGCTGTAGAGATCGCGACGGGCCTCGACAAACTCAATTTAAACCTTATAGAAGAAAGTAAAGAGTCTCGTTTGCATTGTTAGTTTACGTTACTAGCATTTCACTATCGATAATTCTATCTCTGTCTGGTCTTGGAGGCGTGATTCGCCATTTCGAGTGGAATGGCGCAGCGCAACTGTGAAATCTATACCTGTCCTATTCTGACTTATGAGTAACCTTTGACCTAAAGAATCGATTTAAGCGAATGCGGCCGGCGCCGTTTGTGAGTCGATTAATTAGCCAAAGTAGCAAGACTGAATAGCTAATAGCGATACTGCCGTTCAGATTGCGTTATGTCCGATGATTTCCACGATTTCCCCGATTTATGGCACTATTCGTTTAGGCGCTCGTTTGTTTAACCGTCTCGGTCATTTCCTACGCGACGCACTCCGCTCCTCGCACAGAATCGCAATCACTGTGGTTTCTGGACTTGCCAATAAGCAGTTTCAAGTTTACTTTAAGCACTGAAAACATTATTATGTAATGGATTTCTGCCAAAAGCTTGCTACGGAATTATTGCGTAACTCGTAGAGCTACGCCGCGTAGCGCAGATACAGCGTATTAAGACTATTAAGAGTAATCCAATCAAGAATTAAGTAACACTACAATTCACATAATAGTAGGTATTAAGAATACTTTTTTATTCTATAACTTTGAGAATTAATTCGCCTCCACAAAATTCGGGATATATCTACAGCACTCACAGCAGCTTCTTACAATGCGTTTATATTTCTTCTGTATTCCCAAATTGGGCAGTAAGAGCACACGAAACGTTAGGTAAGTACATAGACAAACATATTACTCTATTCCAAGTTAAGCTTCCACTTTAAGCTTAAAAAAGTTAGATAAAAATGGCGATACTGATAGGTCACTAGCTAATCTCCTAAAGCATACCATAACCCAGTTTTCCTAGTCGCCTCTTACGACATCCTCTGAAGAAATGTAGAGATGTTGTTTTAAACCCAACACCACACGTTCAATTTTAATGTTAGTAGGTAAATTGTTTCAAAAGACTCGATCTCCTGCTACTAAGTTAAGAGCTGGCAGCGCAGGCGCTGCGGCCGCACTCCTTCACTGACAGCACAAAGGCAGTAACGTAGTACTATAATGTTTATAAATAGTCTCTTGTGTAGTCCTGGGTAACCTAACAAGAAGAAAATATTACCCATTGTCGATTCGACGAACATTGACTATTATCTTTCCGATGACAAATGAGCTCAAAACTCTGCGCACCTACCGTTGAGCAACTGTGACGTCGACCAAAATGTGTATTCGCGTTTACCAAGCATCCATTGCGTGTCGCAAGCCGCGGGCCCCGCGCCGCGGCGGCGGCCCCGCGCCGTGTACCGCCCGCTCGGAACCCCCCACCGGCGCACGAGTGCTCTTTGTAAAAGGATAAGCCGATTTAGATCGGAACAGATAGAAGGCGCGTGATGCTAATTCTAAATTTAAATTTGTGTTCGTTTAGGTACCTACACGAGCACACAATAAGAATTCCGTAAGAATGAAATCTCTCCGCTGACAATATGCATTGTCATGCATGACAGGTGACGCATGATTGATTTATCAAAATTCCGGAAACCTATTTCATTTTAGCGGGCTAATGTTTAGTGAATGAGAGACGGTGTGTCTAACTTCTTATGATTTATACAAGCATAGACTATAGTTACGATACTAAAAGTTTAACATTCAAAGGAGGTAAGCGATTCGGGCAGTTAAAATAGTTCAGAGCAAAAGCGGGCCCCGAAGCGCGCTGCCTGCTGCCTAATCAATATTAAAGGGCCCAGTAAAAGACCACACACGTTTTTTGCGCACACGGTGTAATAAGTGAAATTATCTGAGCACATCGATTGTGGTCAGACCGCATAGAAAGTGGCGCGGTCGCCCGCCGCGGCGCGCCCGGGGCAGCGCGCGCGCCGCGACACGCACTTGCGCGGCGGACGGCCATCAGGCTAAGTTTTACCGTACTTATTTGCTGGAAACAGACTACATGCTCGCCGATTTAGATACACGTGTATTTAAGTATTTTGTATTGTTTTTTTTTTATTAAGGGATTTAACTAGATTCAAAACATAGTTCTAATTTTCAATAGATCCCTGCGTGGTGTCGGGATAGAATAACACCTCTCCATTTCTTCTGCGAATGGCGGCGTAAGAGGCGACTAAGGAAAAGGGTTTAGGTATGCTTTAGGCGACAAGCTAACAACCTGTAACTATTATACTTTTTCTCTCTGTTTTAAACCTTAAATTATGCTAGAAGTGGTCGCGAAGCGAAAAAAATTACGATTTAGTCTATAGGTACCACAATTAGTGTGCCATGCCTATTCCATTTGGGAATTGAACGTGATTGTATCTATGTATACATGTACACGTAACATAAAAGACCGAGGTAAATCCAAAAGCCCTTGAGTATCTAGTAAACTATTTTCGTTTTCTACTGAGATGGTTTCGTGTTATCTCTACTTCAGTTTAACCTTATTCTGGTATTAAAGTTCATCATCCGAATACGTCTCCGTGACACCAAGTCGGTCACACAGTCGCGGTCTAACAATGCTGGCGTAGAAACTTGAATGCGGCCGCTCGCGACAGGTGCGGCGCGTCGCCGCGGGCGCCCGCGCCGCCGCCGTGCTCTACCTACATTACATCTCAAGCTCACTGATTTGCTGCCAACTTTGCACCCGTTTTAGTAGCACGAATAGATAACATAACAATAACGCAAGCATTTCCAAAATCGAATCATGACATAAACACAACGATGACTGTAGAGTTTCGAGCTTTTAGCACTATTTTAGAATAGATTTAAAAATAGATGGCGACTAAAACATACCTACTGCCTTATCGCCCCTTACGATAGCTAGTGGTTCTCAGCGCGACACCACCCAATTAAGTTAAGTAGATATTAAATATTTTTTCAGGACTGACTTTCAATAAATCTATTGTTGATTACATTTCCCCCGAAGAATGCTAAATGACAATATTCTGAACGGTCACGAGTAGATTTCGTCTATCTACTTATTGATGGCGAGCTTCTTCGTTGTTAGGGCTATGTTTTAGTGATTTACATACATACATACATACAATCACGCCTGTATTCCCAAACGGGGTAGGCAGAGCACACAAAACGCTACACAGACAAAACGATGACCATTTCACGTTTTGTGGCCACTTCTAGCTTAATATTTTTAAGGGTTTGAGGTGGCAGGTACAATAGTGACAGGTTGCTAGCCTATCGCCTAAAGTTTACCTTAACCTATGTCCTTAGTCGCCTCTTACGACATCCACGGAAGAAATGGAGAGGTGTTATTCTAAACCCGACACCACACGGGTACCCGACACCACACGGGTTAGTGATTTAAACTAGTTAAATAAGTGGCAATAAAACTAGAAAAGCCACTTCTATGTATACTCATGAATGGAAACGTCTCTGCGGATGACTCATCAATGGTAGAAATTTATTCAACACAGGAACTGGATATTTTAGCGTCGGCCGGCCGTTACTTATGTTTGAGGCGAAATTTGTATTTGCTGCCTTAACATTGGTTAACATTAGCATTACTCACCATTATAGAAACGGTTTAGTTCATTAACACATCATAATAATCTTTTAATACGTGTAGGCAATGATATACCGCATACTTACGTCATAATATCATATATATATGTAGGTAATATTTAATTAAAATAAGTGCTTCCACTGTGAATCTAGACATGATTGACATAAAATTAAGCTTCATTAATTTGTCTTGCTATTGCAAAACATTTAAATATGAATAATTGTATTCAATATACCAATGTGTTAGTATTTCACGTAGGTACACGTGTACGTATACAATAAAACAACTCATGTACGGAAAATCATGATGACCACCCAGAAAATAATTATTAGCACGCACCTACGTGACACAGGTATTGATTGTCGTGTCATCAGTTCGAAGTCAAGTTGTTCTTTCCAAACACATCCCATCTTCACAGTCAATCTTCAATTCTTTGAACGCTTTTGGCCGTCTACATCGGCTGAACAAAGTAAACCAGTCCGTTTATCGACATAACTGCTTTATCTCCCGATCAATCTCGCCACCTGTTCAGCCCAGTCGTAAATCTTCATTATTGTCCGTTTTTTACCATTTTACTGTTACACAGACCACTCATACCGCAGGCCGCCGCGCCGGCCCAACCGTTGATGACGATTTCGGATGTTACACACGCACTCGCGTCTCCAGGACACCAATCCCAATAAACTGAATTAATGTTTATTTATTTAACCGTTTATCAGATGTCGTTTAACCCTTCTATAAACAGTGTTGCAATAGAGTTCGATTCATTAGTTGTAGCAGGCAGATTACATTCCGCGACCGGGACATGCCACGCGTCTACCGCCTCACTGACTGCTCTAAATGAGCGATTTACTAATAGTTTGATCTCCAGTTTTCTCGTCCAAGTGATTAGTTCTCAAGCTATCTACTGCACAAAACATCAAGTTACTATCCATCAAACTGGCTATATGGTAAGACAGAGTCGGTACGTCATTAAATGTGACCGAAAAGGACTTACTTGAGGCTTAATAAGGTATGGTTTGACCAGCGGCGGTAAAAGTGCCACCAGTGGAGTTTGCGCTGCTGGTGCCGACATTATTACTGTGTTGTTGCTGTTTATGAAGAAGACATTTTAAAAACTTGTTATCAATGTTATCATGATAACCGACTAACGACATTCGTTCATTATAACATAAATAGGTAGCTCACGCATTGCTTATATGAGTAGCATAGTCGTATTCCGTTGTACATAATAACTTTTAGGTTTAGTTCAGTAACAATCTGTTTAGCAAAACTTAATTCATAATTTAAAGTGTTTACTTACTGCAGCTAACAATTTTACCTGTAACTTTAGTAGCGCACACATAGAAGGAATCGAGTGAATAAAACATTACTATCTACTGATAAATGTTCAAACACGACAGAGACGACAACCATTCGGTAATACACCCATGCACGCATTCTATGTGGGATGTGGGAAGAGAAAATAGTAAGTACCCTTAAATCACCTAAACTAATCAATGTGTACACTAGAATGCTAAACTCTAGTGTGAATGGGATATATTTAATTATAATATTTGTTTCTGCACCATGAGCAAAGGATAAAAATCTATTTTTTGAGTTGACTTGGCAATATTTTCGAACAGTACTTAAGTACTAAGTACCTACTTACACAAGTACGTACTTTAAAGAATGTACATTGTAGATAATCAATTGCTTTGCTTTACTTAACTACACAATGTGTGACCATCTCTATAAACCTCACGTTTGTAGGTACTAAGCGCCTGAAAATGGGCTTTTTAATAAGATTAGTAAATACGATGACTTTCCATATTATTCCTACTTAGATTAATAGAAAGCTCAAAATTTCTCTTTGTGAGAAAAGAAGAATTTTAAATGTGTCTTTCTTCTCTGCTTAAAACCTGAACTAAAGTTCTGACACCTCAAAAAAGCGCTCATGTACCCTCAAGCTGTAGGTATACAGTTATCAGCAGGTCTCGTGCGAGTCGCCGACGGCAGCGCGTGGGCGGCGGCGTTCCCATGTCCCGCGCAAACCGACAGTTATACCAATACGCTTCTTACCACTTACATATTAATGTTATCCTCCTTTACACGTTCGAGTGACAGTGTTTTTAGAGCTTTTGTCAAACATCGTACGTTATATTTTAAGTAGATATCTAAATATCTGAACACTACGGTTTAACTACCAACCAGGCTTCAATGGGTATATTTGAAAGCGTTGCACATAGCGTCTTTTTGTACAATGTCATGAAACTTATACGAGTAATTCGTAGTGTGAGCCGTATCGACTTCTCTATAATTCAGCAGAAGGCCCAAGCCCCTTCAACCTCGAACAAAATGCATCAGAAAGGCGACTGGACAAAGAAACTCCAGTAAATCAGAACTTTGTTGTCCTATAAAGAAAATTACAAATAATAACGCCCTCAGTCTGCTTAAACTGGCTCTGAAGCCAACGACGCACCGTTTGCGGTTTACAACGCTTACATCAGTCATAGGCCAGATTGGCAAGGAGATTTTGTTTATTCTTACTCAAGCCTTTTTTTAGCTCAAGTATTATTGGTATATACATACATATTTTCACGCCTGTATTCCCAAGAGGGGTAGGCAGAGCAACTGAATTCAAAAATCCAGTGCCACTTTTAGCAATTTCTGGGTAACCAGATGGTTAAACGTGATACTGCGGTGACAGGTTGCTAGCCCACCCCCCCATAATGCACTACCCTTTCCCAGAGTCGACTCGTACAACACCCACCAGTGCTATAAGTAGTAATGGTTTTCGTAATAGGTCTATAACTAGTGTCTTCTTAAGTAAGCATTTAAAAAATTAATTTACATAATAACTGACTTAAACAACAATTATTTAATAACTGACATGACTCTTCTTGTAAGTGCAAAATAAGAGTTCATTTTTTGAATACCTCCTTTTATCTGATATCATCAGAAAGTTTACACTGTAGGTGCTCGTACCGGGCGCTGACATTTGTATTCCTTAAAAAAGAATTCTTAATCATATATGTATGTATGTGAGGAATACAAGTTAATTAGTTATATCTGGGTCGATACCAATCTAAATGCCTATTTACAGATCTGAATATTAAACATTCCGTCTAGTCTATGCAGGATACTAGAATATGCAGGGAATGAGCGCCCCGCTACGACGGTCCGAATTTAAAGCGTCTGTCTCGCCTTGATATTTATATCAGGAGCAATTGACTGCATATATAACTTAATTGAAAGGCAATGCTTTGATACGTTTAAATGGTCAATGATCCTAAGAAAAACGTAAATAAGTGCGCTGTGTGGCTATGCAGCCTGCGTAGTAAGAGCCTGCATTACTCATTGACACTATACTACCTCCTCCAATGTAAAAAATACGATGTAGAGATTGTAAAGTCACCAGCGCCTTTAACTGAAACAACAAAGTTTAGAAAAATCTGTCACGACTCTTTCACTAGGGGCGGGTAGGATCAGTAATAATTTTGCAATAGTCAACAAAAGTCTGTGCACCGAAATTCCAAGAATCTCTTAAAGTGCCTATCGAGAGCCAGTACAACTAACAAATATCAAAAATACGAACATAACTATCTCATTAAAATCTAAATTACGCACTAAATAAAAATCGTTTTTGTAAGTGTATTCAAAATTGTTTGACTAAGTAATTTTGTGTGGTATTATTACACCTGTAGCAATCCGGCTCGTCTCGCGGATGGCGACCGAAAAAGCTGGCGCGGAATAGAAAACACTGCTTTGTCCGTTAACTCCGGAGGTGACATCACCGCTAAGCCATCTCAATTTCTGAACTCGATACCAGACGCATAGGCATAATAAACACAATACGCATTATCATAAAAGCTCCATTACAGCTTTAAAACCTACCTCGACATCTCTACGCCGCCGTAATTAAAGCATCAAGATTCATTGCTCTCGATCACTAAGTATACAGAGCTACATATACCTAACCAATACAAAATTAAAATCGTTTTATTTTTTACTTGATTTAATCTCATTTTACTACTCTGTCTCGTTATGGTCAAAATATGGAAATGTAAAAAAACCTTCATCCTTCATTATGATAAATGCCTACAGGTCGATAATAACTCAATGTTAGTCATCGTAATCCGCCATGAAGTGGATGGCGACTATAAAGCCTCCGAATTGAGAAGCTCGGAGCGTATTTATGACCTGATGCTAATGGGGTATCAATAGCAAATGTTCCGTTACAATATGGACGGCTGACATCGATTCTATTCCATTCATTAAACTTCTCCGCATAAGTACTGAGGCGACGCCATAACTTTACCAAGCGAAATCACAAACATGCTGGGTCCGCAAGCTGAGAGCTTCCAATGTGCATCGTACGTAATCACTATATCCTTATCTACCTACATTTCAACTTTTATGTGTAATACCTACCTATTTTGTTAAATTGAATAACGAATTTGGCAGTAGTTTTTTCTGTAACAATTAATTGAGCAAAGTTATTTTTTTTGCTACTATGACTACATCAGACTTTGAAACTATTATCATTATCAATGTTATGTTATGTCTTGAGCATGTGATAGAATCTATAACTGGTGCACGACCCTTAGCGAGTGAATCTGTAGAATATTTTATGCAGATGGAGTATAAAGACACGAGGTGCAAATAAAACATTGCTCTCGCCACACATAACTTTTAACCTTAGTACCGCGAACACTATGGAAATAAAATAATTGAAACGATTTTGCATTATGACCGCATTGAAGTAACTAAATTTAATTCAGAAATCCATGCTGATGGTCTACCAAAGAGTAGAATTTTGGATTATAAAGAGGACAGTGTGTGTCAGAAAAGCTCAACAGACACCGCAGGCGTGGGCAGAAAAACCGCCAGAAAAAAGTGGGATTAGGCTGGCCATTCCTGCTGTATGTATTTCGAAAAATTCTCACACAGTGGGTGCCTAAAGTGAAGATACATCAAGAAGACCAAGCCTGAGATGGTAGGATTATCTGGACGCGTTCAAAGGCGACTCGCTAGACTTTTGTGCCGACAGGAAGAGTTGAAAGCCTGAGCGAAAGACTTTTTTGCCCAACACCGATACATAAGTCTAAGCTAGTGGAAAAATGAGACAAAACTGTACAGACAAGTAATTTGGGATTTGTATGCTACTTAGATATAATGAATACAACCTTGTGGCTCAAAGTGGAAAACTTATAACCTATTGGTGATTCAGTAGGTGTATTACTAAAATATTGCTGACTCTACACTACACCTTCTTCTGTGGATATCGAAGAAGCGAAAAATAAAAAGGTATAATTTAGGCGACAGGCTAGCCACCTCTTATTATCTAACTATGCTAACTTATCATCCAAAAACTATGGTTTAAGTGATTACAAATCATGAAATACTCATGGTTTTGACTATGTAACGTTTCGTGTTTTCTGCCTACCTCTTTTGGAAATACTGGCGTATCGTAATATGTGTGTGTATGACAATGATAATGATAAGCTCAATGAAGCTTGACCATTTTATTTAATTGTAATTTACTCACGTTATGTTCTCGTGATAAAGCGATTTCCCTGTTTTGTGACAGACAGGCATGCATGATAGCTAACGTGCATGACATGGATTTAATTTTATGTTAATTTAATTTTGGCTAACTTGTACCACAGTTCCGACATTGTTCGTATTTTATATCTTAGAAGGCTATTGTAAGCGCCACAGAGTGTTTGCTACAACAAATTTAATTGGCTACTTATCATCTAGTTGATTGGACTAGTCCCGAGTTTCTGGAAACCCCTGGGATTCCCCGAGTATGCATGGAGGTGTTGTCTGCGATTAGTAAATATATGGCCACTAGTCTCGTATTTAGTGTAATGAAGAAAGTTTTTGAAATAGTGTTTTCTACTTTCCAAGGGTCCGCAAACTAAAAAAGGCTAAGAAAGGCTAATTAATACCTAACATAGTTAATTTATGCATAATTCTCAAAGAAGTTGCTAACCAACTTATACTTAAGTTATTATTTTAACCTGTTTTATAAATGGGTTCACGAACGGAGAAACAATAAAACAAGCAGGCAATTTAACAAAATTTTCGTCGTAAGATGCCTTTTTATTTTTTACAGATGAAACTGAGATGAAACATCAAACCTTTTTGCAGCAACTACTAAATAAAAAAATTATAAAGTAGAACCCTCATAATCATGATGCTTACAATCTGTATCATTTTACACTGTCCCAACGTTGCCCTCATGTAATTCGTAATACTCCATAGTACGTAATACTTCATTCACAATTTTTTAAGACCTTATCACATTTCAACTTCCTTTCTTGAAAACCAAAAAATGCGCAATCTTGTCTAATGACGAAATCGTGAGCGGTTTACGTACTCCGCCACGATAGGATCTGTCAGTAATGATGTTTCCGGCAGCGCGTGGGCGTCGCGGTACGTTTCCCGGTCCTAAACGGCTCCAAAGATAACTTCGCACACTCTCGACCACCTCACTTCCTCTTGACATGGGGTCACAATCTTTCATCTACAAGTACTAAAAATTACTAAAATACTGATTTTCAATCTTCAACTCAATTCCTCGAGTAAATGAACACGTTTCGCTGCAGCATAAATCATGTTTAAGGCTTTTGGGCATTATTGAAAGAGGCACCATTCATTGAGAGAAGTAACGGGCAAATAGTAGGCCCGACGTCTCGACGACACCATTCAAGCAGGCCTGTACATTCGTTAACGAAATTTATAAACACAGCGACATATTTTATATACATATGTATTGTATATATATTATTTTTATTGTAAAGGGAAACATACAGCATAAGTAATACAAAAGTACAGTTCATAAAGTTAAAACACAAGCCAAAACAGTTTCTACCAATAGATTATAGCCATTTTTTGTAACCATTTTTTTGCTCCGAATGCATGCTAAATACTAAGTAAACAACATTTTACATGATTATACATTTTACAGGAAGAAACTATTTTTAAATTTAGAAGAAGGAAACATTGTTAAACAAAATATTAGGCTAACCACTGAAACTAATAAATTATATTCTAGGAATAGACATTTATTTCCTTAATCTGTCTGATAGCAGAGATGAACTTACAGTAGTTCAATTGAAATAAGCCAGTGAGAATACTTTTGATTATAGATCTTGCACGCTCTCACTAGACATACTTATCACCGAAATATTTCGTGCGACAGAATGGAATAGAGAACAATTGAGTTGTTCGAGTTCGAAAAGTAACCATCTAAAAAGCAGACATCTAAAGTGGACTTTGCTTAAAAGATTTTGTGAATCAATCATATTGTTAAGAAGTTTGTACACAAACATTAAATCCCTTCTTTCTCTACGCGACTCGAGAGAATCTACGTTTTCGCATATGAAGTGCTTAACATTTAACATTCTATTAAAGTTCAATCTATAATTGAATAGTATAAGGATTATCTTCAATGACCTCACTTTTGCAAAAAACTGACTTACTGACTCTCTTAAAAATGCTACAGTATTTTACTACATATTTTGAATAACTCTACCATCAACTAAAGACTAGTTCTCTACAACCTGTAATTATTATGTTGGAAGTAAAAATGACCTAGTTAAAATTACCTTTCAACCTAAACGTAAAATCTCTAACTTCTTCAACAAAGTCTTACAATTAATAACAAAAAACTAGCCAACAACAAGAAAATGCTTTGCAAGTACCTACCTTTCTTTTTCTAGTAACCTACTGAAAATTAACTGTACAACTTGTGCAGCTGTTGGCGATGGTACCAAAAATTGTGTGTGTATGCGAGTCTGCAGACAGTTCTATTATGTACATGTGTGTTCAAAATAACTTGTTTGCACCTTCGATGTGTGAGTCTACATTTACACGCGATGGTAGCACGTGTGTGCGAGACGCGTGCGCCGCATTCCTGCGCGTACTCATTCATACTCATACATATACAACCGCTTAAGCTCATGCCTTTTATCAAGAGCTTTTTCACAATGGCCGTAACGCTGCGAATAATTATTTATTGATTAAAATTAGCTTGACTTCATTCCGTGAGGGTGGCATGGTCTTAACACAAACATTATCATTATCAAGTGTAAGCGTAAAAATGAGTTGGATTTTTAATTTTTCTCTTTTAAGTTTCTCATCTTTAATATTATTATTATTAAAGGACTAAGAACCTGCGCTGAGTAAGTACTAAATTTAGTAGTTACTCTGGTATATAGATTTTTTACATTAGGCCAATATACATATAGCCTTCTAATATATCTATAAAATAAACCAAATGTGCAAGTGGTAAGTGAAAAAAAAAACAAAAAATATTAAGTAAACTAACGAGTTAAAAATACCTAGACACCTCTCTGCAGCGAAGTGGATTATCTTATGAGCTATATTTTCCACGAACGGTATAAGTAGTATAACTGTAGTGAGACTCACTCATTTCACATTCCTCTGGCATTGTTTCGCGATTAGCTCGATATGTTTCGGGCCAATTCGTGACCCATCATCGGGAGAATAACACCACGGCGGCTCCAGTTAGACGAACATAAAAATATTTATATAAAAAAAAATTATATTTATTTATGTTAAAAAGGTTTGAGCAAGTACTTACATTGCCAGGGATAAAAAAATACCAAAGAAATTGCCATATTTAACAGTGCATGTTGGAATGGTTGCAGTTTTTAGAGCGTCCAGGCTCCGATTATACTTCTCAAGTGTTTTTACTCGGCGAAATGTAAGTAAGTCCGCTAAAAGTTGTTTTCATGCGCCGTTGGATAGTATGGGTGAGCGCGCGTCTTAATCAACTACTCGTAACATTAGAATTACACCTATACTATGATTGCGTTAAACTTTTATGTTAATTGAGAACATCGACAGCGTGAGTTACAAATCCGAAGAAGCAGTACTACTCCATTAAAAAGATTAGGTTAGGAATGGTATCTCGTAGTTTAAGAATTGTATTTCCACAGGAGATATTATTTTTGTTTTTCTGTTGTTCCGAAACTTCAGTTACATTCTCATCCCCTTGCATAGTTATAGACGCTTCTCTAAAATGTAAAACATGTCCGCGCTACATAAAAGGTAAGGCAGCAAAAACGTATGCACAATACATTACTTTTAAGCACTTTGACTACCTTTAACAGTCGACTGGCGACTGTATATAGTTCACTCCTTGTGTAGGTAAAATTATTCACCACCGCATTCATTTTTCACCATTTTCCTGACTCGGCCAATCAGTGCGGGGGCGGGCGGCCAGTCGATACCTGCGCGCGCACTGCTCCGCTAAACAGGACATTTTCCTATTTATTTGATTCTACATAGATACTGATTACATTGATAGTGAAGTGAGTACCTACTTCGTACTGCTGTAATCTTTTTAGCGAATAGTTTAAGACAGCCTTTTTGTACTAGATAACTACAAATACAACAACATTTGTTAACGTTCAGTACAACATAATTTAATATTGTAAGCCGACGGCTTAGAATAACACCTCTCCAATTCTTCCACGGATGTCGTAAGAGGCGACTAAGGAAATAGGTTAAGGTAAACTTTAAGCGACTGCGACGGACTAGCAACCTGTCACTTTTAAAGCTCTTTCATCCATGTTTGAACCCAAAATTATGTTGAAAGTGTTCATAGCGTGTCTGTGTACGTAGCGTTTTGTGTGCTCTGCCTACCCCATGTAGGAATACAGGCTTGACGTATGTATGTATGTGCATGTACTTGTACATTATGTAAGTAAATTACATAATTCAAAATGAAGAAAACGGCACAAAAAACTGAATAGACTTAATAAGTCTGTACAGGCGAATACGCGGACACCAATGCTAAGCATGCAATAACATAATTCTATGCCAAAAAGCACCAAAAGCACATTGTATTTAGTTTTTACGTATATCTACCCACGTATACGTTACGTATATAATGAAACATTTGAGGTTTAATTACTAAGTTTAGTTACGTACTCAGTTATGGACTGTTTAAGCTGTCCAGCACCTGTAACGGTACTTCATTCTTAAGTTAAAGATCATATGGTAGTGAATTGATTGTTGTAACATAAATGACTTTTCCTTGGTGGGCATGAAATAAGATTCATTATCTATTACTGGTTCCTGGTCCATTACTAGTGCCGTTACCTTAGGTACCCAGACAAATTTAGTTTTAGCTCGCGATAGTCTGGCGCAAGTGGGTCATTGTCAAGCCTGCCAATTTTTTTCGCTAAAAAATGAAACACGTGATTTATAAAAATCAAAGGTATATTACGACTCTTACTCTAACTTGCAACAGAACTGAGTATCATTCAGAGATCAGTTATTCGAAAAAAACGATTTAAAACGAAATAACGATATTTTGGTTCCACCGAAAAGACTAATATGTCCACCAAGTGGACTAATTATGTTAATTAATAATAAATAAACAAAACAAAAAGCGGTAAACATGTTAAACAAAAATAACGTTCATGATATATTCTCATAATCATGAAGAATCAGACACGTAAATACATTCAAAAAGTATATAAAAAATATTTTGTGTCTGTCTACCGAAATGACAATTCTTTTCGGTGGACCAAATATGCCTTCGTCCTCCGAAGACTAGGAAGCCTTCAAGTCTTCAAGAAGTATGTATGAAAGTGGGGGTTTGGTGGCTCTTCCTTGTTTTAACGTTGACGTATCCAAACTTTCAGAATATACGTCCAAAAATTGTACACTTTTATGAACATTTTTTTCAATCAACAAACAGACTGCACTCACTAATTTTTAATGGTTGCTGCATTCTGAAGTCATCAACTTCTTTCTAAGTAAGTAAGTTTCTTTGCTTTCAACATTCTTCTGTTTTTCACTGCAATACGTTCACCCATTTCATGGTACTAAAATAACTAGAATCGAAGGCGGTATTTTGCGTACGATATACTTTTAAGTTTCTTTTTCTATATGGTTTTTTTTTCTGCATCGTCGTGCATCATTCCATTTTTCCTCCAAAGCGTATTTTGTATGTTTTTGTTAAATCTTCTACAGTTTTCTTTTACCTTTACAGAATTTACGTTTAAACATGTATTCAGTCACTAGTCATTTACGGATAAAACAAAAAAGGAATCAGAAGCTAGTTTTTAAAGTTATAATAAAAAATTAAACCAAATTACAAGAAATCAATCAAAATACAATCATTTATCGTTTGGGTTTACAAAAAGTCCACCAAAAAGACGTCCACCGAATGGACTTTTTCCGCAAATATCATTCACAACACCAGCCATTTAAAGGATTATTCAAAAGGCAAGGCATATTTACAATGTTTGAATGCTTAACTAATTATTAAAAACGTTTTGTGGATTTATAGCGATGTACTTACAAAATACAGCAGTAACCGGAAAGACAATTCAACATTGACACCACCAAATATTCTTGTTAACACAACAATATCGTCTGCTGCGCACAAGTCACGGCAAAATGGCTGCTAACAGGGATAGTACGATAGTGAATGAGTCAAATTATATGTTCCAGTTTATTCATTTGACATTTCCCTAATTTTTCTAGAATTTAAAGTAATGTCCACCAAAAAGACAAAAAATGTTGTGACAAGATTCAATGATGCAAAAAATGTGTTTTATTTCCATCTAATTTTTTAAATCCTAATAATTTGAATGGAAATCATACATTGATTAGGGAAACATGGCATTTTTGTACAATAATAAAAGAGATGTATTTTTTTAAAGCCACATTCTATTAACAGGTGGAATCCGGACAGTCCACCGAAGTGGACTTTCAGTTACATTTGTGGTGATAAACAAAACAAATAATTACATTTATAGAAAATATGATATAGTATAGTCTAGTACGTTTCCTGTACTTTATAGTTATGATGTAAATTGAATGCAATTATTAAAAATGTTTTATATAATTACAAATGGACATGTTTTTTTAGGGTTATGACAATGACCCAAGTAGCCTTTATATTGTACAGTATTCCAATATAATTTAGGAATCATGTAAACTTAACGCACATTTTAAACTCAACATTGATCATCTATGTGTCTCAATTATTGAACTGTTTAATAGTTATATCAATAACAAATATTTTGTACCTACCTACTAAACAAATCGCATATTTCTTCGTTTACATGATTGGCTCTACCCAAAAATAGGTATAGAAATTAGATATATTTATTTATTTATAAACACTTGTAGTAAATGTTATGGTAGAAATAAACGCTTTTCATACAATTTAACTTATCTGGTATTTACATATTTTCTCCGGTTACTTTTACGCCATTTTACGGGATTTGTAACCTGTACGTGAAGTAAGTATGTAATACTTGCGTTAGATTCCTAGTTCATTTCCTGATTCAATCAAAATGTGAAATATGGATACCTCGATAAAATTCGCTCTAATCATTTCGATCTACAGACGAATATTACATCGGTCGAGACCGGTGTCATAGGTAGAAGCGTCGTAACACCGCCTCTGTGCCGACTACAATTCCTGCCATTTCTCTACCCCATACTGTTCCGTATACAATCCCCCCACAAGCCGATATAGCTCCTAAGACTTTCCCCCAGAGTCTAGTTACCATTGCCGGTGCCTTCATATTTCTTTCCGAGTCCATTCAATTTGTGCCGGGCGAGAAGTTATGCGTTTTTTATTGCACTCAACTATAAAACTGACGCTCGATCATGATGAGTAACCATTCGGTGACGCTTGTCTACGGTAATAATTGCTTAATCAATATCAATTCAGTATGCTGCACAAAAATCCCTTGCTACTTGTGTACCTACAGTATTGTTTTACTCGGACAATGTTTGGAAAATTGTATATGTATCAGAGATCGGAAAAAATTGCGACATTGTTTGCAATTATGTGGACATGACTCCAAAATTAATCAAAATGATAATTAATTATTCATTGAAATATATTTTGAATTTTTGGAGATAATCCTTACTAATATTTTAAATCGGAAAGTGAGTTTGTTTGTTTGTTTGTTACGCTTTCACGCCGTAACTACTGTACCGATTGCTTTGACATTTTGCAGACGTAAAGATAGTTAGAAGTCCGGATTAAATCATTGGGTACTTTTTATCCCGGAAAAATTGATGTTCCCGAGGGAAGCTTTATACCGCAATGTAACCGAATTCCACGCGGGCGAATAACTTAAAAAAATCATTATGACGACGATGAATTACATAAATAAGTATAGGTTCACAACCGGGGTACAACGAAATATTGGAATCATGTCCACATAATTGCAAACAATGTCGCAATTTTATCCGATCACTGTATAATTATTGAACATATTTTGTGAGATTGCTTTTTACAAACGTAAACATCACGCCTTATTCCCTGCAAGCGCACCGTTCGCCTCTATTCTATCTGGCATAGTTCTCTACTCTAGCTTCTAAAAACTAAGCCAAATTAGAAGTATCCGAAACCGATGAGCATGTCCTTATTCAATTATTTGTGACAAAACTTATGTTGCTTAGGTACTTACCGGGGTTTCTTCAGAGTCGCACATAATAAACTGACCTGATAAAGTCCTTCAACTTGATTTCAGTATCTGTGACTGCTATTGTTTTATAATATTTACTAATTGCAGTAAATGTACCTAGTGCGCATTGGCATTACGTTATTGACAGTGTTACCGGAAGATTAAACTATAAAACCGATTAGTTGAGTGAGGCAATGTGTGTAATTGGTCATATTCCGTCTCGGCGGGGACCATACAAGTGATGATGACAATGCCGCCGTAAAATTGACGATTATTGTTCACCTTATAGCTAACTACTCAGTTTTATTACTAAACCAATGGAAATGGGGGACTCGGGTGTTAACCGAATACCACTAAAGGTAGAGGAAAGTATACTGCATAAATACAAAAAGTTGTTGCTTATTTCTAACTCTGCCAAACCATATCAATGCTTCAACAGATCTATTTCTACCTAATTTAGGCACTTTTTGTATCTTTAAGCTTTAGCAAAAAGTAGCATTCGGATCGGAATATGAAAATTTTAATTATTTTTATATATTATATAAAAATATGTAATGCTTTTCAGAATTTCTGCGTGTTCCGAAACAAGGAACGCTTTTTATTTGAAATAATGAAGATTCATCGCTTTTTACGCAAATGCGTATGGTAAGTATCCAACTTCTTCCAACATAATCCAACTACATTGGATCAAATCAGAAGTACCATTTAAGGTATTCATAGTTTTTTTTTTGCAGCCCATGTTTCTTCTCACCCGGACCCTATAAGCATCGCTTCTTTAGTTGTAATAAATAATCCATACAATACTGTTTAAAAGAGAGTACAGTTTATGGTAGCTTTTGTTTTAGCCCTCAAGGGTATTCAAATTTATGTACCGTAAAAACCACAAAATAAATAAAAAATCCTAGAAACTCATTCACGAGAAAGAGAAAACATGAATTATATAGGTATGTATGTTTTACTAGCTTTTGCCCGCGGCTTCGCTCGCATTAAGTTTGGAATGACACAGAAGAGATCTCAGAATTATTTGAATACGCTGCTGTAGACGATATGTATATGTCTTTCAATTTGGGAATAGGATAAAAAGATTCTAGGCATATGCTACATAGAAAACATTGAAATACTGCGTAATGCTCCATAAATACTTTACACCCCTCATTCTGGAGAAGTGATGGATTATAAAAAAAGACAAAAAGTAGCCTATGCCACTTACTCTCCATCCCTTCAACTATTTCCATTTTACCTGCATGCCAAATTTCAAGTGTCT